>VYXD01007793.1:1084554-1133289 GCA_013397195.1 Hylia prasina
GGAAGGGAAGGGAAGGGAAAAGGAGTAAAATTTTATTAGTGATTGACATGAAAAAAGTGGATAAATTCCATTCTTCTAAATAAGGGGTCCTCTGAAATTCCACTTTATAGTCGAATGTTTCTAAACTCATTTATCTAACAAAAATATAAAATGAACAGTGCTAAGTTACCAACAAGAGATAACACCTACCCAAGAACCCAAAGCTGATGGAAGAATGAACTATCCGAATAGTTTTGGACAATCTTTTTTGAAACAATTTGTTAACTAAGTGGTCGCGAAAACAGATTTTTTTTTTCCCCCCAAAGGCTGCTTATGCATAATGAAAGAACTACAGACTAGGAACTCCAACATTATATCGTCCAATTCAGCAGGAACTATTGTAAAGAATATAACCAGTGGATATATTAATAAATTACATGTAATAAGAAGGAGCTAGCACTACTTCTATAAAAAGAAATAATGCCTAGCAAATCAATACAAGTTCTTTAAATGATACACAAGAGAATGAATAAGATTTACCCTGATGATACAGATTATTTGGATTTTCAGAAAGCGTTTGACAAGATCCCTTACCAAGGGTCCTTAAAGAAACTGAGAAGTCAGAAGATTAAAAAGAAGATTCTTGCATGTATAAATAATTGGTTAAGATTGGAAACAGAGATTAAGAGTCCTTTCTCAGTGTAGAAGGAGGATCCCTGTGGAGCTCTGCAGTCATGTTTTTGGGTCTTGTACTTCTCAGTGTATTTCTAAATAACTGGAAGGAAGAGAGGGTGAATGTAAAGTGTCAACAGTTCCTTATGAGATTAAGCTATTTAAGGAAGCAGAAAAAAAGAGCTCACTGTGAAGTAGTGCAGATAGTGCTACTGGAATTCAGATACTGCAGTCACTTCTTACTCTTAACCTAGCACTGTACTGCACCTTCAGGCATGGGACAATGAAATGTTAGATGAAATTCATTGAATGAAAGTATTTAGGTAAAAAGATGGATATGGAAAAGTGACAACCCTTATTTCAAATATATTCTTACAGACTCTAAGCCAGCCTTTACCATTTAGGAGCTAGGCCTTCAGTTACAACAATGAAGAGACTCTTGTGAATCTTTAATGTTGACCCCAAGTTAGTCCTGGGGAAATTTCAGAAGAGTGAGAAAAATCTTGTGTGGCAACCTTTAAAAAGGGCAAAAGGATGAATAAGTAAAAGCTAGGTATCCTGGTTATCTGGAAATTAGGAGAGGATAGTAACAGTCCATAATTTCACCTGGAAGAGCTCATGTAAAATTAAAAATATATAATTTGTTGCCAGTGAGAAATATAATTCATAATGGAAAAAGTTGTAATAGACTTTCAGAAAATTCACAGTGTTTTAGGAATAAATTATAAAAATTTGGTCATAAAAACCCATGACATATTTTATAAAAATTAGTAATACTTGATTGTGTGAGGGTTCAGAAATTACTGCAGACAAGGAATAGACTTCATAGGATTTAGAATTTCTCCTATTCTTGTAATGGGATGGTAACCTGTGCAGAACAGATTTGAAAGCCCATAGGAATAAATCAGTATTTTTCAATCAAGTACATATGATAAATGCATTTTAACCATATATCAAACAACTAAGTTTGTGGTGGAGTGGCTGACTAAAAAACCACCTCAAAAAGAACTTGTACATGAAAAAAGGAAAGTAAGTTGTGACTTAGATGTATCTTCACAGTATCCCAGAACTTCCACCTGCTGCTCCCTAAAGCCTAATATAAAAATACAAACAATCGAAGCAACTTTTTGCAAAGCTACTACCTCCAACTGAAACTACCTGCAGCAGAATTAGGTTCAATGGAATCTGCTTACATTAGAATTATAATTTCCACTTGAAATTGCCTCAGTCACTTGGGTTAATGTCATACTGAAAATGTTATCTATTATTTTCTATCGCGTGAATTTTTATCAACACATCCTTAATTGCATTTGTTTTTCAGTTTTACATGGACATTTATAGGTTTGTATCTACAAAAGCAAGGAAAAATTTTGACATACTAGTAATCAACATTTTTGTCCAAGCCATGTTACATTGCATTCAATTTATGAATATCTGCCAACAGGCAAAAGAAGAAATGGATGCAGAGATAAAGTTGCATTTTCTCTTTTCTTCAGAGTAGTTTAATGCACTTGTTCTGATTGGTTACCCATTCCATCCTGTTTTCAGCTTACTCTTTGTTTAACTGTGATGGTCAGATAACCCAGATTCTGTTCAGTAATATTTTTAACCCAATCTTTTCCTAACTTGTCCTAATCCTGGCTTTACTTTTAGTAATAACCAATCACCTCCCATCCAAGTATAATCTATCTACCCTTATCCCAGTCCTTTCTTCTTTCTGGGTCTTCATCACATTTCCAAACCTCCCACATTACAAGCCTTTTCTTGTTATAACACCTTGGCAGAAGCTCTGATTCACACTTCAGATTATGTCTCACAGGACTTGCTGACCTAATTCTGCTCCTTATCTTTCTCCAGATCTGTTTTTGAACCCCTCCTTTCTCCAGATATCTTGAGTGGTAGCTGGGGGTCACATGCAAAACAAAACACACAGGACAACTTGACCTTCATACTGACACTGGTTCCTGCCTTTCCTAAAAACTGCACAAGGCTGCAAGTAAAATGGAAGTCTCTGACCAGAGATAGGATCCAGGATACACCCTTGCCTGCTGTGAAAGGGGCCACATATGGTTCAACTAGCAGTAGACACATGCTCGAGGAGGAAGAATCTTTTGAAATTTTAGCATTTTAATATGAGGGAAGTTGGCTGAGTATATCTTTCTAATGTTTATTATTTGGCCGAATTTCAACAGACACAATTTCAAGTCTCTGTTGGAAAGGAGGGGGGTTGCTGGTCAAAGAAATAATGGACTGCTGAATCATTTTGTTTGAAATTAAAATATAATAATAATAATAAAAAAGAAATCTTAACCTGAGGCTGACACAAAACATGGAAAAATTTCCACCTCGAGGACTGAAGTTGTGCCAAGCTCTAAGCAACTGAATAATAGAAACTTAAAATGAGGACTGATATTGAACATTATTGATAATTTTAATATTGGTAATGATGTGATGCTGCCATCCTGCCTATAATACCTGACAAGTAACACTTTCTTATATAGGCTAAAAGTAAAGGAATATAAATTACCACAACTGTATGGACAAGCAGCCACATAATTATGTATCTTTCTCTTACAGCAAAGTGGGTGAGATAAGAAACTAGGTGATGCAGGATTTTGCTTCTCCACAGAAATAGGATTTTCATTGGTTTCACCAGTTGTGCAAATTTGTTTTTGTACAGGCATATTTTCTTTTAAATCCTAAGGAACTGACATTTGTCCCCTAGGACAATTTTTCAAACATGTATGAAAATATCCCTAGTTGCTGTGTAGAGTGAACAAAATCCATATCCAATATCCATACGCAATTATGTTCCATTAGTCACCCTTCCTTCCACCCCTCCTTCCTTCCTATTACTCCTTTACCAAAGACACCTGGCTTTTTATTAACTATTGCACAGATTGAGGATGTCATCCTTGAGCTACCACGTACCAAGTTTTCACTTGACATTTTGCCAGAAAAATTCTGCTTCCTTAAAGACTGGGCGCTGTAAGCTCTATTATCACCAGTATTTCTGATCAGTGTATTGTCCTAGTTTATCTAAATAAGTGACAGTCCACTTAACCCATAAGAACTCTAGCATCTTTAATAAAAGCCTCAATATTTTTCCCCCTCATATCCCAACACCTTACTTGTCAAAGGTCACTAAAGAAGTGTTTATCATTCAGCTTCAGAAACATCTCCCAGCAAATTGCATAAATGAAGAATTACAGTCAAGTATTGTCATGTATAGAATGTTTTCAGATTGCAGTCTGAGGTTTGGGGGGCATGGAAGGGGGTGTGTCTGTCCTGGATTAGATCCATGTCTGTTTTACAATGTTTTTCACTTGGCATAAACTTGGAAGTGGAGAGTTGATCAAACTGTAATAACTCAATATAATGTGAGCCTAAATTAGTGTAAGTAGGGTCTGATCTACATACAATGTGACATATGCACAGGGAAGTGTATAATTTGTATATTTTTCCTCTTCAATCCAGTGTAAATTCTCTGCAAAAATTATTTTATGAACTGCCATTAGAATGTTAATAAAAATAATAATAAAAAAACCCACTAGCCAAAATATTATTGATTTCTCTTGTCAATTTTTCTCTTTTCTATTGTTGCCAATGAAAATTCCTTTTGGTTATCATAGTATGTGCCTACCTTTTTAGAGTCTTTTATTTAAAGCTTTCTCTTAATGACATTTCTTTCATCCAGCTTCCTTATCATCACTTGAATATTTTTACCAGCACAATACCTGCACTACTTCCTGTTCACAGTGGGTGTAAAATGTCTGTCTTTACCATTTCAGACCAGAATGTCTCCAGTTATCTCTTCAC
This sequence comes from Hylia prasina, assembly GCA_013397195.1. Classification (NCBI taxonomy): domain Eukaryota; kingdom Metazoa; phylum Chordata; class Aves; order Passeriformes; family Sylviidae; genus Hylia; species Hylia prasina. The sequence continues at coordinate 1,089,025 of VYXD01007793.1, forward strand.
ATCTTTCTCACATCTTTATACAGGAACCCATGTACGTGTATTAAATTACATGTATTAAATGCATGTTACAGTAAGCATGCACGCTAGAACCAGATTTTGCATTAACCTATTCATGTAGAAACATCCTTGGTTCATCACAGAACACCAGACTGACTTTAAAATCATGCTGCCCTTTAGTATAACCTTTGTGGCACACTCTACTGGTTGCATTATGCAGTAGCTTTATAAGACAGTAATATTATGCCTGATAGCCCGATATCCTATCACACCTCAGAGAACACACCAATTAGCTGCATCCTAGATGGCAATCAGCCCACTCCCCATCATTTTACTGAGAGAGAGTCTAGCTGTTTCTTTGTGCAATGCATAAAACTCTGATGCGCTTTTCACTTCTTTCGGTTTAATGAAAAGATGCCACCCATGGCATCACACAGAATTTCCCTAAATCATCTTCATGGCAGGACCCCTCAGGAATGCTGAGTTGGACAAGATAGTGGTGTTGTATTCATATGAAGTATCATGGATTGAAAGTCTTTAATTGTTCATGGAAGAATGTGTAGACACCATATTACTTAAGGCCCAACTATAGCTTTGCCATTTACCTTTGAACACACAGGAAGGAAGCCTGTCATTTGGATAAAGAAGCTGAGGGTTTCTGGGCCTATTTTTTATGGCTGTGAAAATAATTATAGAGTCTGTCACTGCTTACACACCATAGTGCATTCTTTCAACACACAGGTTTAGTTACACGGGGCTGCACATTATTGTTCTAACTTCTTTGGAGTAACAAAGCAAATGCTCTATATGCCCCTCACTCTCTAGTACGATACAGACACAGAAGTACTTCATACTCTTCCCACAAGTATGCTACAGGCATTCATTTTCCTTTGCATGACTTGGAAGGTTATGCTAAGGTCCTCAAACTTAAGAATTCAGAGGGCACAATTAAGCCTACAACAATTATAAGTGCCTGAGTATGGGTCACCATCCCTGCAAAGGGAGATTAAGGGATAAGAATGACTAGTGAGGACACCTCAAAATTTCACACCAAAAGTCCGTTCATACTTCGAGAATCTCCAAACACAAATTTCCCCATTCCTCCTGGTCAAAGATACATTTCTTCTGGATTTCTATCTTTACAACCCTAGTTTCAAATCATTTCTACAAACAATCTAAATTCTCTCCACCCAAATTCCATCCAGCCCTCCACAGATCAGAGCCCTAGCTGATACCTTTTACTCAGCAGTCCTGTTCCCATTGAAGACTACTCCTACTCTTCTTGATTGTCCTTTCACTGATGATTTCCCTCTGACTGATAAACCTTGTGTACAACATCATCTCCTCACTACATCTCCCCATGATGGCTATGCTAACCAGAAACTTTCTCATGTGTAACTTAGAGATTGGAGGGGGAAAAAAAAGGAAAAAAAAGATATGTCAGGAGTAAATATGCATAGGGAAGCTCTATAAGATTCACTCTACTATTAATAAAACTCTCATTTCGGCTTGTTCTTCAAAATATGTTCTACTCAGGGACATTGTCATCTTTTCTTAGTCTAAAAAAGCTTTCATGCAATAAAACATGTCAGCTAACAAGTTTTATCTCTCTTTTCAATCACATGCATGTCTGCATGGTCCAGTTTATTTCTGAAGTCAGTATTTTTTATCAATATTATATTTATTTCATTATTTAGCATGGTATAGGTAAAGGGTTTGCATCATCCCAACTTTAGAAAAAAATTGTTAATACAAAAAATATTTCATTTGGGGAACAAAGGTTTTAATACTACTAGAACTGTAAATCAATAGCATTTAAAGTCCATAAAAATTTCTAAAATTCAGATATAAAAGTTGATATAATAGATATCTAGCTATGTATCCAGTAATTATGATATATGGCTATTACACACATATATTCAATACCTTATAAATACAGTAGTGGAAACTGTATAATTCCCATGAGTATATCACTTTTAGTCAATTAGTTTTGGTATTTAATAGTAATTATAGACAATCAACCCCTAAAAAAAAGCACTGCTACCTGAAGGCTTAGGGACAAGAGAATAAGATCCCATAGATAATTCCAAGAAATTACAGTTTGCTGAAACTCTTGAAGATCCTGTAACTCTCAAAACCTTGCAGATAAAAACTACTTGATATGTTACTGTAATATTTATGTCTAGGTTTTAGATCAATGGACTAAACAGGATCTATTTTAACTGTATTGTTAAAAGTAATATTAAATGAAAAAACCCAACACCTTAAATGCTCAATAAAAGCAAGGAATGTGGAAAGTATTATTAAGTGAAGTTTGGGTGAGGATTATAATAGAATAATAATCTATTACTAAATTGAATTTGTAAACTGTTTTTGCAGATTTGATATTGGTTTGCAACAATTTGCAAACCCACTGAATTGAAAAACTTGGGAAACTATTCTCATTGTAAGGAGCTTTACTTACACTAAGCAAGGATGCCACATTAACAGTCCTACTGCATGGATTCAAGCAGCCACCAGGCAATTTCATGCATCAGCTTTCAGCATCAGTAACCTAAAGTAAGGTCCCTAAGAGAGAAAACCAATATTTTGGCTATAAACCTATGGCATATGTTTGACCTTGAAGGACATATTGAAGAGCAAATTTGTAGCATTAAAAAATCTGTAATTTTTCTACTTGTCTTAAATCACTTGACTGCCTGTTGGGTTCCTATGTCCCCAAAGGATAATTCATGATTCCTCACCATTCATAGTATTCATCTCAAGTCATGACCATTAATTTTACTTCCTTTATAATTTTCAGAAATCAGTTATAGCACAGGATTTTTTTCCTCTTGGCTTTTTATTGTGACTCTGCTGAGCAGAATTCCGTGAGACCCCAGTGCTGTGTGTGTTTCACCTGAGATTCAGGCTTCCTGTGACTGCATTATACAGGTGGAGTCTGAACCTACAAATCTCAGTTAACATCAAATGAGGTGACATCTTGTTAGCCTGATTTTAGTGACATTGCACCTTTGTGATCAGATAGGTTACAGGGTCAGACACATTAGGGCATAGGTTTTTTCCCCTATCTTTTAATTTCTGTTCAGTTGTGGGAAATTATACATCCATTTCTAAGGTAGGGGTTTTTTTTTCTTTTTAGTGGCTGCTGACTGTGTATTCTTTCTTATGGGTTTGAAATAAATCATGTCAAACAAGACCATATGGGTGACAGCACCTGCCTCCCTGCTCTTCTGTTTCTGCACACCCACCTTCATAACTATATCAACTTTGCCTTTGGAGGAAGCAATTTTGTGGGGTGCTCCCATGCTCTCAACAATTAACACACATCAAACTGCTGTCTGGCTGTTTTACTGATGCAACGTAACTCATGCTTCATCAATGGTAATCAGGTCAAAAAGGCAACACTTTAAATATGTTTCACCTTTGATCACTGAATAGCATTTAAGCAAGAGAAGATTCAGGCCTCTGTTCTGGTTTCAGCCAAGGACAGGGTTTTGGGTTTTTTTTTTTTCTGTAGCCATGAAGGAGTGCATTAGGAAGAGACCACAGCCAGCAGGTCAAGGGAGATGATCATGCCCTTCTACTTAAGTCCTGGTGAGGTCACACTTGGAGTGTTGTGTGCACTTCCAGGCTTCTCAGTACAAGAGACACATGGAGCTCCTGGAGTATGTACAGGCAAGAGCTACAAAGTTGATCAAGGAACAAGAGCAAGTCTCTTTTCAAGAAATACCAAGAGGTCTGGGCCTGCTCAGCCTCAAGAAGAGACTACTGAAAAGTGACCTCACTGTCTACAAATATCTAAAGCAGGGATGCCAAGAAGATTGATCCAGACTCTTCTCGATGGTGCCAGCCAATGGAACAAGAGGCAATGGGCAGAAATTCACGCGCAGGAAGTTCCACCTGAATGTGAAGAAGATCTTTACTGTCAGTGACCATGCACTGGAACTGACTGGCCAGAGAGGCTGGGGAGTCTCCCTCCCTGGAGCTATTCCAGAAAAGTCTGGACACAATCCTGTGCCCTGTGCTCTGGGATGACTCTGCTTGAGCAGGGAGGTTAGACCACTATGGTCCCTTCCAAATGGACCCATTCTGTAATTACATGATTCTTTAGAAATAAATTCAAGGCAGGTTTCCTTACAGATTTAGAGCTCTTGAATATATATAATATCCTTACCTCCTTCTGTTCCACAGGGAGAAGATCTGTAGAACATAATTCCAGAAAAGATCACCAAGTGACCATGCCTGATGATCATGGTCTTCTTCTTTTATATCACAGACCTTATATATCACTCAGTTTCATAGAAACCCTAAGGTTTTAATTAGACCAAAATGTTTCAGAATAAGCTCTGTGCTACAGACTGAGAAGTGGAGATCAAGGCATTAGTAATTCCAAAAGATCCTTTGATGTTAGAAAACTGACGAAGTGAGAGCTGCCCTGATGATTCCCAAAAGCTGAACCACATCCTATGTTGCAGAGGAAGTTGAAAACACCTTTACACTCAGCACAGATATACACACACACCAGCATCTAAAACCCTGTCAATCTAAGTCAGGCTTGACCTTAATCAGACAGCTCAATTCTCAACCTTGATGCAAAACACAGCCACCAAGAACCAAAGAGGGCTTGCCTTTGCTAACTTTAGGTGCAGTTCTGAGCAATCTATTGTCCAATGTCTAGTTTTATGAGGAAGGACAGGAGAAATAAAGAGCAATGTCCGCTTCAGAGTATAGCTTGCTAATTACAGCTGGACATACCCCTGAGCATTTCCACTCCCTTTTGCAGATACAACAGGTGGTACATTTAAAGTGTCAACATTTCTAGATTCTGGTAAGGGTGAAGACTGTGGATAAGTTTGCACTATAGGGCACAGAGATCTAAGCTAGCTCGAAATAAGGCTAACACTGGAAGCAGCATAGCCACGTCAGCATAACTGCACTAGCCAAAGCATAATTCAGTGCAGCAATCATGCATCTGCACTGCTTCCAGGACCCAGACTATAATTTCTGTTCAGAGTTGTACAGATGTGTGGATCTACTACCTCATCTGGAGCTGGCCTGAAAATCTTAAACAGAATTCCACACTGTAAGGCAGTTCACCCCACATACGTGCTTCCCATTGTTTCAGGTCACGCAAGAGAACTTTTACACTTTAAACACATTTCAGTATTCTCACAATGTAGCATCTCCTTTAACTTATTAAAAACCATTGCACTGTAAAAGGCCTTCTTGCTGGAGCTACTTGCTGAATATTTTCTCTGAAACTGATCAGACAGGACTTGGCCCTATTCATTTCTAGGAAGTCTCAATGACCAGTTTGTATCCAATACTACTGTGTATGCAACACCAGGAGCATAGAAGCAACCTTTCAAATGGGCAGTGTCTCTGTTTTAGGAACAGTATCAGGAAAATGCATAGCTCTTATTTCAATTATTATCTTTGTTCTTTTAGTGTATACATTTTAGGCATGAGGTCTACTATCCTTTGCTTCCCCTCATAGCTGTTAATTTTACACCTATATAATTTTATACATAATCTGAGAGCTGACTTGACTAATACCCACCTGCTCTCCTCAGAAAGCCTATTCATCTCTACTACCCATCGGTCATTTAAAACAAATTAAAACACAGAGAGCAAAGCCATATTAACTTCCTTCCTTTCTCAATCCCTTGAGGAAAGGCCTTTCCAGCACTGACTGTGAGTCTTATTTGACTGACTTTTGGGCTTTTGATTGGTCCTTGGATACAGCAGTGAGAAGATATTTCCTGTGTTGTAGAGGGTAATAAGAGCAACAGATTTTACTCTGAGCCATGAGCTGAACAAGGGAGGAAATTGGAGTGCCTCACAGTAATTAATCATTGTATGATGAGACCTGTCAAAATCCTTTCTAAAGCTGATATTGCTGTCAATAACCAGTTAGTACATTGCCATCTGTGACTGCTTAAAATATCAGCCTATACTACAATCAACATATTTTTTACTTACACATCTTTTTTATTTACCAAATATAATTCTCCTAAGTACTATATGTGCTCCACTGTTTGCCAGATGACAGCATGGCTGGTGTCAATATCTAAAACTAAATGCTTTTGCCCTAAGTAAGTATCCAACAAATCCCCTGAGCTGTAAAATAAAGTACCAGCTAAATTACATTTGTATCTAGTCTAAATTCCAGTGGTAAGAAAAATTTATTACCAAACATTTGTACCCTGGATATTGGCTTATGGTTGAAAGAAAAAAAAAGTATCTCAGAGCAGTTTCATGTCATACTGAAAGCTTAAATAAATAATAGCTGCCAGATTCTCAGCTGATATGAGAAAAAGGAATTCAACTGTAACTATAGAAAATTATGTTGCTTTGCATAAGCTGAGAATCTTGCCCAAGCAAACCTGAACCCAGGTTTGATAATTTCTAAATTTTATATTTTATTTCACTAATTGAAAACAGCAGCAGCACCGGCTTTCTCCAAAATCTTTCTCTTTCCCTATGCCTATGGAATAAGCCAAGAGTCTTGTGTGTCTTTATGGACTAAGCCAAGGAATTTTGAGGTAAGGCTCTATTTACCTCTAATAATATCTGTCTCAGTAATAAAAAAAAAAATCAAGTTGTTTTCCTGTAACTCAATGGCTACATGCAGCCTGTGAAACATTATTCTGTTGCCTGCGGCCACAGAAAATTAAAATATTCAAATAGAGGTTAAAAAGGAAAGTAAAGGACAATGTTGTCCACGGTCAATTATTTGTGTGGTACTGCTTTTAAGACATTTCTGTGTTTCACATGCTGATAACTTAGCATCTTGTTTCTTCTGGATCCGCCTGCAAGGGAACTAACTCTTCCTGGACACTGTTTAAGGAACTTGCTTGACTAACTCATGGTCCAAGACCCGGGCTACATGGATGGGCATCATGCATTCTTCTGTTTTGTCTGCATTCACCTCCAAAGTTTTGAACATAGTTAACCTCTTTAATATTAAGAGCGTACAGTACACAGGTAGCTCGTGAGCAACTGAGTTTTTCTCCTTGGTGTCACTGAAAGTGGCAAAATATCAGTTGTGGGACACTCTAAGGGGGGAGGGAACATAAAAGTCCTAGGGAAACAAATCAGGCAGCCTACAAGGGAAAGCTGTGAGTGATAAAATATCTTTTGAAGAGTCCTGTCATGGAGGATGGGAATGGAAGAGGTTGCCAGCAACCTTCTCTCTGTAGAAAAGTAAGTGGATGCCAACATCCCCTGGGTTTGCTTCCAGTAGTCAGTGAGCACAGCTTCACTGATTCCCCTGTCTCTCTTCATCCCATTCTTTGAAAGGAATGTCTGGAAAATAAAAATGACCTCCATTGTTTCGTGTGTTCTGGATGAGATGGGAGCAGTCAAATCTGAACCCTGAAATATAACAGTTCCTTGGTGTTTTACTCTTTAGATGACCACAGTACATCCCATGATTTGCTTGCACTCACATAAATGAGATAAACAGAATATTCTCTTGCAGTATGAACCTATCCTGTTCACTATCTCTTCAAATTTTTCCACTGTTAGAAATGGCAGAAATGCAACAATTCTTAATTATTTCATATCTCATCACTAATACAAAATACTGAATAGATTTCAACAATAAAAAAACCTCACCAACCCTACAATACTGTGCTCAAACCTCACACATTTGGTGCTAACTCTGTGTTTACATATCAGGACCCAGAAGACAAGATCTTTCTGGTGGACTGTGTTAATTTTGAATCACTGACTTTAAACTAAAATGATGCATATAAATATCTGTATATGTCATATATACAGGTTTGTAAGACATGTCATGTCTTACCAAAACCTAGGTATATTGTATCATCACAATTCCATTTTGCAACCAAAGAAGTAATCTTGCACAAAAGAAAGTTATTTTGACAGGGTCTATTTTCCATATGCTTATGTTGATTGGCATTCATTCCATTTTCCTCCTTTCATTCTTTTAGTAACAGAGTCCCATTTCAGTAACTCTGTTATTTTGCCTGGGATCGATGTCATGCTGACAGCCCTATAATTATGTGGGTTGGCTCATTTAGCCTTTTAAGTACTGGCATGGTGTTATCTTTCTTCCAGTCCTCTGGAATGTCCTTCGTGTTCATAGGGCTACTGCAAACCAACATCCTGGTACACACCAGTTGAATGCATGCTGGTTTACCACTTACCAGTAATTCCTTTCTATAATTCATTTTACAGAAGTTCCCAGCCAATGAGAATCTTGGACAACTTTGTGCTTTTTTGCTTAAGTTGCAGTTTATGAATAAGAACTTTAACAATGTCATCACTGAAGTGATAAAAAAACTTCAAAACCTTTTTCGCGTGCATTTTTATTATAAATTACAGATGGTTCTGCCTTAAAAGTATGCAGAATGTGTTTTCCTATATACATGGTTGTGTATTTATCTGCATTTATCAATTCATAAATTCACATATCCAACTGAAATAATGGAATTATATGAAAAATTATTTGTGGTCAGGATAATACTGGCCATGTGGGTACTAAGAAGTGGTTTGGTGCAATAGGAAGTCAGAAGATCAAAACAGTTGCTGCTGCAGCTCCTACATCTAAATGGTTTTTCAGAGTCTTACACGGTACTCAGTTTGGTTTGGGCCCCTGGGCTGACTGTCCATGTGATGGTTCTTAGCTATCTGGTGGACAAGTTATAGATGTGGATGTTTATACCTTTACTCCAGGTTTGGAGTTGCATTTGGTGTGCAACAAGAACAGAACATTTTTACTTGTTAGAATTCCAGCTGCATGCAGTAAAACTGCTCTACAAATCCAGATGAAACTGCAGCAAATGCTTTGGCCAGGGAATTTGTTTTCAGGCAGCAGTGCTGTTCTCAACCAAAATGCAAATGTACACACAATCATTGACAATATTTTGTCATAATGAAAAAAACTCATCAGAGAATATTTCGGTTAGTTTCTTTTAATTGATAGTATAGAATCAGGATTTTTATGTTAATGAAGTATATGATGTTGCATCAAAGATGAGAATTATATCTACTCTGTATATATCTATATTATTGATTTATTGAAGAAAAAGAGAAGTTTAGGTCCTCACAGCTTAACAGATGTTTTTATATATTTGTTTACTTAATCTGGAACCAGGTTGAAACTAAACCAGATGCCACAACTAGCTACTGAGAAGAAGGTGCTGAGTGAGATTTAATTCTATCTATGTCAAGAATTTAGATCAATGTATGGCTCTATGTAGTTATTCTAACTACATTCTATACGGCAGAGATTGATTATCACTCAGTAGCTGAAAAAGGCAGCTGACTCTTGCTCAGTCCTAAAACTAAAAACTGCAATGTTACATATGTCTTGAGCAGAAAGCAAATGTCATGAGGAATTGATAACTGATAGAACATATGATCATCTTTTTCTGAATATCGCAGAGCAGTATGAACAACTTCCTTCATGTGGCACTATTTCCTTGCTGTATATCAGATCTGACAGAATGGCTTGATACAGGTTCTGTGCTCATAACAGAGATATGACTGCACATAGCAGAGACAGAGCCTGCTCTGCCTCTGTGACCATGACATAATGCCGCATTTATATTTGCTATGTATTGCAAAGCTTACTCAGCTGTAGTGAACTGTAGTTCCTAAAGGTTTGAGTACAGCCCTCTGTTACTTTGACTGCTCTTTTCACTCACTGCCTGATCATAACCTAAATATTTTTAAAGTTCTTTTGTTAACACTTGTTCATATTTCAATGGGTCTAGAACTTGATTACTCAAGAAACCTGCTTGCAGTTTCTGGTCTACATTAATTCATGGCAGGCCCTTGGCTATAGCTGAAGGAACCCTGAGAAACCTGGTCTTGTGAACGGTTCCCCTGTCCATGGCAGGGGAGTTGTAACTAGATGATCTTTCAGGTCTCTTCCAACTCAGACCATTTTATGATTTGTGATTCTATGATTAGTCCTGGAAATTAGTTGCTTTCCCACCATCTCTACCATTTTTACACAACATACTGAAAGATATAAGCAACTATAACCTTCTTCTTCTTTTTGCTACAATGAATGAACATAGCCTTTAAAGTAACCAGTTGACCAACAAGTGTTTGAGAAGCAGGTAAAACTATTTTTTCATATGTTCTTAAGAATCTCTTATTCTTTGTCCCAAAGCTCCATAACTTCAAAGAAAAAAAGATAAGTTTTAAATAGGGAATGATTATAATAATTTAAAAAGTATTTGAATATACTTTAGACATATTTAACATATAATATATTTCCTCTGAAGACCTCCAAGGAATTAAAAATTCACTAATTAAATACTGTAACATCCTTGAGAGGCATATACCATAATTATCTCCATTTTACAGATGGAGCAAGTGAAGCACACGGAACCTGAGTGATTTGTCCAAACTAACACATTCCACTGGAGTGTAGCCAGGAGAGATACCCATGCTTTCTAATTTCCAGCGAATCAATAGATTATGCTACACACACCAGCCCCCAAAGGCAAGTTGTTACTGTTTCTTCACCAGAAATTGTTGGCTTCCTTATTGAAAACAAGATGCAAAACTTTGCCTTAATTCAGGTTGTCTAGTAGCTGCCAAACAGTTTAAAAAAATGTATTAACATACAGATATTTATAAAAGGCTCAATGAAAGACTGACTTGGAAATGATAGCCAAACCTTGCTCAATGACAGCCTTCAATCTTGTGCCTTCTTGGCCAATTGCAGATCTGTTCATTCAAAATTCAGGTATCTCCCTTCATAAGACAAAATTATGTCTGATGAGGTATTAGCAGATTGCTTACACACCAAGCTATACCACTGGACAAAGCTACCATGACCCTTTTACCAAACAAACATGCATCCATTACAGTGATAGGGAATATCTTCATTTTGGACCATGTCCTGGCATAGGTCCAATCATATGAGAGGGCAGTGGCTATAATCTTTCATTATATCCATGACAAGCTGTGTGGCTTTCCCAAGCCAAAACTTTTGTTGCTGACTAGCAGCAGTTTATAAGGTTCTGGAAACCTTCTGAGAAATACCGTATTATCTTTGATATGTCAGACTTTATCCAACATAAAATTCATTTTTCAGAGCCAGCACCAAAATTTAAGATCTTTGCTGTTTCACTTCCTCTCTTTCCTGCATCTCCTAATTACCACTGGGTTATTCTCCTCTTTTGCATATTCTCTTTCTAACCCCTGACTTCTTTGTTACTTTAGGATGCAGCATCAAAAGGAGAGTAACACATCTGCCTCCATCTTCCCTAATAATGTGCACCCTAGAAGGAGCTAAAAGACACTTTTCAGAGAAGTGCAATATGAAACAGTTGGTTTCACTTAGGGAGAGAAGGACATTGATTCTGGTCTTCCACTACAAAAAAAAAAATTAAAAAAAAAATCCAAGCAACACCAAATAAGATAAGAAGTGCAACTACTCTGATGTCTCCCAGTCTCTGAGTGAGAAATGAGTGGACTACATTGATATTTCTGAAAAGAAGTGGCCTGTGGGCCTGAGAGCCCTCTTGGGCTTGTTCAAACTACAATTTTACTTAAGTAACTCTCAATAATTCCCTTCTCAACATTTTGACTGCTTTGGATACAGTCTCAGATGCCATCTGCCCTCTTGGGCTTGCTCAAGCTGCGATTTCACCTAAGTAACTCTCAGTAATTCCCTTCTCAATATTTGACTGCTTTGGATACAAATCTCAGATGCCATCTGCCCTACAGCACATTGTTTCAAATTGACTAATGGGTCCAGTGTGTCAAAATTTGCCAGAAGGGCAAAAATAGTAGAAATGTATAGCTCTTATGACTTCCCTGTCTTCCAGCAGTAACTCTAAAAAATAAGTTGGTAACTATAAACCCCTTGAACTGATTATTCTATTAACTCATGTTTCATGCTACTCTTGCTCAAATTAAAGGCAATCACTTATGCTTATGTAGAAGAACAGAATATCATAAATGTGGAGGGGGGGGAAGAAATGATGTTTCATTACAAAATTTAACGTATTAAAGACATTGGTTTTGCTGTTTGCATGACAAACACAGAGATTAAAGATGACTCTGAATTTCAACCATACAGAACCTCTGCTCTCTTAGAAAGTGTCCAATATCCACTTATTATGACCAAGTATTCAAAAGCTATGGAAAAACATGGTATTGAAAACTTAAGTGTTTTAAATATTATATATTCACAACTTATTATAATAATATATGCATTTCCTTCCAGTATTTGGACCTATATTTAAAAAAAATTACAGAAGAAGCACCTCTTTTATGTATAGAATTATACTGACACCTCTTATTATCTAAACATTACAAAATTTGAGCTAAATGAATACTCTAAGAAATATTATCTGAAATTACCATTAATTTTAAAATTCTCTGTTGAGCTTCTTCTAATTCTTAAATACTGTATATCATCATGAGACAGAGGGTGGATATATATGATAGTGAGAAAAAAAATCATAAGCATTGTATTTAAAATTAATATACACATACAGGCAGTAAAATTTGCCAGTGATGCTTGAACAAACTTACACGTTAAACTCTTTACATCTACTTTTATGTTACTATATATTCATTAATTAAAGAGCAAGAGCAAAAAATGTATAAAGTTGATGAAAGGTTTGCAGACCTAGTGACCTATCCCAACCCCAAGGATTAGTACAGAAACTGTGTGTGACTGCAAATTATTACACCAGCCTTATGAGGATAATGATTTCCCACCTTCCATGGTGCTGCATTGTTATCCATAAGCTCCCAAAGGTCCTTAAGCTTGTTAATAACCATTATAGATGTGCAATGAAGTGAATCAAGACTAAAATGAACTCACCTGAGCCTAAGCAGATTACCCCTGTTCAAGTCTGATGATGTCCATATTAATTCATCTGGATCTCCTTCCATCAGCAAACAGAAAAGTGCAATAAAACAAGGGTATATTTTATCTGTTTTTTTAAAAATAAATACAGGAAATTATGCAGGACACAAATTCAGGAATAACTATTTAAACTGCAAAAGAGGTGCAGCTTTCCCTAGTGGGGACATATCTGTGCCCCTGGGATTATATTTCATATGTGTTCAGCACTTGGTATTCTTGGATCCTGCTCACAGGCTGAGGGTACTATGTCTTCTAAGCTGACTGCAAAAATGTCAATTAAACAAAGCTGGACATCTGCATTAGATTATTAGCTAGTCCCTGAGAAAGCCATTGAAAAGGCAACACATGCAAAAATGAAGAAACATTTACATTCAAAATAAAGATGAAGGTAGCAATTTACAGAATTTTTAGAGTAATGTTGTATTTCAGAAGAAAGAAAACAAATTTTGAATTTGTTTTATCAGAGAGGCAAATTGAAATGTTTATAAAATAGTCTGCTAGGATTAATAGACAAAACTAAAAAAGATAAAAGGCACTTATACATTCCTCCAGTGGGATTTCACATACAGATTATCTTATTTTTACACATATTTAAGTCACAGTATTTCTGCATGTAATGAATGTATAAATATGCCATACTTTAGTTTGTAGAAATACTTATCTAATATAATAAATGTCAGATTTATAATTATTTCATTATATGTTGCTACAGAACATGAAAGAAGTGGAGTTAAATGGGAAATTTGAAATTTTAAATGATGTTTCAGCATTTAAGATGGGTATGGAAGAAAGAGTGACCTTATGATGATGCTTAGATGAACACCAGAAAGAGAAGAAATAATTAAATTAGAGTAATGACCATTAGTGACATGTAAATTTGATGTGGAAAGACATGGCAGATGGACTGAACTGTAATCTGAGTAGCAGAAGAGAGAGAGAGAGTATGGAAACAATATTTCAAACAGGAATGATCATTTACACCTCACAAAAACAGATCAGTAATTAGGCAGGAAACCACTGGAGCAACAGGGTTATTGTTCAAAAATAAATATAATTTATTACCTGGATATGATCTGTTTGTTGTATGTGAAGAAGAGAGATATCACAAGGACAGGGAAGAGAAATCAGGACCTAGAAGGAAGACATTTATCTGTGGTGATGGACAAAGGAGACCAGAGTGATTGGGAAGAAAAGAGAAGACATCAGTTTGCTACATTGTTGTCAAACCCAGAACCTTCAGTGAGAGAAAGGAGGAATAAAAGGAATCATGTCAGTCATGGGACAGAATACACAGTAAGGGATAATAATATTAATATAGAAGTGGATTGTTAGAGACCAGATGTAAAAAAGAAAAGTCCTCAAAAGTGGACTACAAAGGGACCTCTGAAGAAAGGTGTTATATCAAGCCTCTCTTACCACTTGATTGGCATCATAGCTCTGTGGAGGGAGAGACAGAGGGAGAGACACAAAAATTTTCTTTAATAGAAAAAATCCAGCATTGAGAAATACTGTTCATGATGGACTAAACAGAGGCAAGATGAAGCAAAGGTCCCTGCTATCCAAACTGCCTGCCTTCTTAGAGATTTATTCTCTGTCTCTTGTGCTCTTCCCCATCTATACAAGCTGTGGAAGAAAGACAATTCCCAAATGATATTTTACCAAGAACACAAACACTCTGTTTTCCATTAAGAGTTGAAGCCAGTACAACAGTAGAAGGAAGAGATGTAGATGCAAAAGCATTTCTTGATACAAATAGTTCAGGAGATTCTGATTTAGAAGCTGTTTGTTTTCACTCCTTCTAGTTCAGTTGTTGATTCTGTCTCAAATCTGCATTTTCCTTCCATCTGCATCTCTGTCTTCTTATTTCCATCCAATATTCTTATTAAGTTGATTAATGAATTTTTTTTTCCTTTTATTTCTATGCAACCTCCTTATTCTTTACACAGCCACCTGGGATTTTTATGTAGATGCCAAGCTCTCTGGAGTATTTTAGTCTACCTGCCAGAAACACACAAAAGTTTGGCAAATAAGCCAAAACAGAAAATTCTATTTTGGATTTTAATTACCTAATTTATGTTTTCCTCAATCCTGGTCCCTTTTCAAGAACATCTAAGAAATAGAAGATGGCAATGCCAGCTTTACAGATGATTTTCAGACATTAATGGGAAAGCAATTAAAGAATACTTGAGCTGAGAATCAAAATCATGTAAAACCAGAATATTTCTAGGGAAAATAAATACCTTTTCTGTTAATTTTATAGATGGGAAAACGTAGTAATTTTGTTTGCGGTTTTTTGGTTGTTTTTTTTTTTTTCATTTTGTTTTAGCTCATCTGCTTCAAACACGATTGTGATACATTCTGATTACATAGAACAAAACCTGCCAGAACTGGAGTTCCAGTTTCCTATGTTCAACTGTTGTTTTTCCCCACTGAGCAGCAAGAGTTCAGACAGATGTATGTAATAAATTCAGAAATGTTGATCTGCACTGCAGATGAAAGGCTGAATAACAGTATAGTCATAAAACTGAAACTTTTCATACCGTGCAAGAAGCCTGTACTATATTTTACTCTACACTTCAAGATATATCACAATGACAGATTTTGTAATGTCAGGATATGGTATCGAAAGAATTCAAAGAAGTTTCTCAGCAGCTGCTGTTAGAATAGTTGGAATTGACTTATAAAGCTGTCTGAAACATAGTAGTTTTCACTATTTCTTACACTTTTCGAGTACTTTTTTGTTAGTGAAAAATCAGATTTAGAACAGTCTAACTAATATATTCAGCCATTCTACAAGACTGTTAAAGATAATGTTTGTAGCAATAAACTGAGCTAGAAAGTTTATAGTAACAGGAGAAATATGTAAACAGAACTTTTAGAAGGTAAGTAATTCTTATTCAGACTATCCAAAACACTTTATTTTTTTTTTACTTTATAAACATGTACTCAACTCAAAGTCCTAAAAAAAAGGTGACTTGACAGTTCTGACCAAGGTTGTAATCAACATCTGAACCTGTCAAAGGAGCTTCCAGCAAAGCCTGGAAAAACCTTGACACTCTTGAGGCCCCCAGTTCTCTCCTTTTACTTGGTTTGCCTGGTGCAATCTCTTTACTTTACAAAACAGTGCATTTTCCATTTTTTTTTATGGTAAGTTTCATATTCTTCTTAATTCTTCTTTAAATGTACCATAAAAATATTTCCCTCAGCTTCAAATGAGCATTGCAAGCCATCAGAAAGGAATGCAATCGAGAGTTTTCCTAATTAGAAAAGCAAAAAGAGTCATTAAAAAGTGGCAACATTATTCAGAAGAAAAGAAAAAAAGAAGTGTAAGATATTTTGGAAGAAACTTACCATTCCAAATTTCACCAGACGTCCTTAGCCATAATATAGCAGGCTTGTCCACGTTTCTGTGCACATTTGTGGGTTATTAGTACAGCAGTACCAGTTTCATTCATCCAGACCTGCACTGAAGCTCTACGTAGCAGCAAAATTGAGTCAGTTTAATTAGTACAAACCCATTTACACCTTAAAAATTAGGCCATTGTTTTACCATTTACAACCTGTGATGGAAATCCAGTCAAATTCCTTCTTGCAATGAATACATAGAAACCGGCTTTTAAAATTACTGTAGTATTCAGATTGCTAGCATGCAATTACTGACAAATAACTTCTTCATTCCTTTTTACAGGTAGCTTATGTTATGGCTGTTCTGTCTGCAGGAGGTTGTAAAGTCTGTATCCATGGAAAACTTTTAAGACACACTTAGAAAATGTTCTATCAAGCTTTATCAGTCACAGCAGGCAGATGCAATTGCAAACATGTTTCGTTTGGAAAAGAAACAGCTTGGCTCATGATTGAGATAAATATTGGTTCGCATTTTTAACATTTACTTTGTACTAATAGACTGTTTCATTTCATAAGCATATAAGCAATCATGGTAAAGTTATGGCAGAACTAAAGTATACTGGCATATTTATTCCTTGAAGTTCTCCAATCAAAGACAAAACTCAGTTGTTTGCTTTGATATTTATTTAATGATGTGAGCCCTGACCGGACTTGAGACAACCTCAAGTATTTCATAGAGCAGTGAGTTTCTTTTGAAATGGAGCAATGTAAACAAGCTTTCAGGTGTTGTATAAATAGCAAAACTGTAACGCATAATATTTCTTTAAATTAGCACAGTGTTAATAACTGATGGGGGAGGGGGTCATATATAGGTTACTTGGCAAAACAACACTGTTTCTCAATGTGTAGGAAAATGCAGAACACAAGTCACAAAAGTGCAAAGTACATGAAAGAATAATCAAGACCATTTAGAGCTCCCCCAGGATAGCTGAAAAAGGCATCAAAATGCTTCAGTTATAGTCCTGAAGTGATTTTTTTATCCCAACAGACATATTATTATTACAGTAACCACCTTATAGCATTATAGTCAACCACTGAGACATCTCAGGTGCTTCATGCACTCTCTGTAAGTATTTTAATATGGGGGTTCCTGTTGCCTGTTTCTGAGCAGTTGCAATTTCCATCCTCTTCCTAGAGTTGAATCAAGATCAGTCCAGCCAATCAAGGGTAAAAGTGGGAAAAATCCATTAGTAGGCACTGAGTGATGACAGAAACAACTACTAGACTAGTGACACTGTGGTTCTGCTGTACAGATACAGTAAATTCATGATATTTTAATTTCTGTATTCTTTTTTGGACACACCAACTACAGTCTACTGAAAGCACTTTAGTCAATATGCTCATGAACACACAAATCCTCTCCGTTTTTTAATGTTGAGAAGATGCATAAAATGCAACTGAAGCCTGACATCACTAAAATTAAGATTAAAGGAGTAAAGTGAGTGTTATTTGATAGCATAGTGATTACTCCAATGGAGAAGTAGTATCAGTCAAGCTGGGACAGCTTAAAAGAGCTTGGAAACTTATTTTGGTTATTTTGGAGCCATTTTCAGATGTGAGGAAACACAGAAATCCCTCTCAATATAAGATTAGAACTTCTGATATAAAACCAAACAAGAAAGAAAAATTCCAAAGGAAAATACTTCTCAGAAATTATTAGAAGATCCAGGCTGATAAATTCCTCTGTGTCTTTTCATCCAAACTGCAGAAATGTTTTCCCTAATCCCTAACATTTTTTGCCTGTTTGTAAGTGTGCCATGCTTCTCTGGCTCTTGAAATCTCACCTGTTCTACCAGCACATCTTAAAGATGTTTCTATCCACGTTCTCCTCCATCTTTAAGAACTTTCACCCTAACAACACATTGCTTAAACAGTGGACACAATTTAAAGTGATATGCATTATCATTAAGGATTATTGTCCAAGCTAGCTTTGTATTTGGGGCCTGCTCATCAGGATTAGTGTATTTGACAAAGCAAACAAAACTAGATCCACTTGAATGAAACCATCTGTGGGTCCTAAATTGCAGAATATCCAAAGACAGACTGGACTCCCTTCTACAAAAAAAGTTCAATCTCCATCTTTTACAAAGCCATTATACAAGATGAATGCCTGTAAAGGTGAGATTACATATATTTTGTAAGTCTTTACGTCTTAGTGTTTTGCTAATAGGTGTTCCAACATTTTATAAGGTTTTATAAAGAAATATATATAGCACACGTGCACTTCTAGAGGCAGAAGAGCAAATAATTGACCACAAAGAAAAATGCATTAACTTTCAAGAATATTCCATTTCAATTACCAGTGCCAGTGTTAGGTGTTAAGGTGTCCAACCAGCATATCAATTGTGCATTCACCAGAGGTGGGTGGCATGCAAAACCCTAACATTATTTCAATCACTACCATGCCATAACCCTGACAGAAAGGGACTTGTGCTTGACGTCAGTTGTTCTATGACTG
This sequence comes from Hylia prasina, assembly GCA_013397195.1. Taxonomy (NCBI): domain Eukaryota; kingdom Metazoa; phylum Chordata; class Aves; order Passeriformes; family Sylviidae; genus Hylia; species Hylia prasina. Next base: position 1,107,759 of record VYXD01007793.1, read on the forward strand.
CCAACTCCATGGCAGATTTTGCTGGGAAAAACTTTCATCTCCAATGACAACTAAAATACAGTGAACAATGTTGTTATACTTCTGAGATGAGAGTGAAAGGGCTATGTGTGAAATGCCAGTCAGAAATAGCAGAGTACACAATACTTAATGTGACTTACAAACATAAAACACTTAGGAGATACTAAAATGATAAGTTCATTAGTAGAAGGGAGGGGGTAAGCTCAACAAAGAGGTTTAATATTTTTTTAAACAGAAAAAAGTCAGCAAACAGCACAGGATAGGGGTCAACGTGGGTAATCCTAATGAACAAGCATTGATTTCTGCTTTTGGAATCAATAGCAAAATTACACCATGGCAGAAGAAATACATGCTTCTTGTACCAGCCAACTTCTCCCCTTGACAAGTAAGGCTTCTAGAGGCATGTTTATCACTATTTAAATCTTTTGGTAGCATAGTTAGTGAACAAATTCATCCAAAAATTTCTGAATTCTATAAACTTTTTTCAGTATATCTTCCAAAATATGTGAATTCCATGAAAAACGTAAACCTTACTGACAGGAAAGAAAGCAAACTAAGTTTTTCAAACTTCAGAAGATACTGGAATATACAGACTTAATTGATGCACCAAGAACATGATAATATGTAGTGATGTGACCTTAGACTGAATGTAGACTAAAGAAATACTGTCTGGAAAATTTAACCTCTGTTCACACACTTTAAAAGAACTGTCAAAACATGAAGAGGATTAAGAACAGATATACAGGAAGCCTTCTAGTTCTAGAAAACATGAAGGACACCAAAGGGTTTATTTAGCACTACTTAGCCACAGGGGGTTAAAAGTCACAATATAAACAAATAAAACATTCCTGTCACAATATAAATAAATAAAACATCCTGTATTATTGGATCTAAAAGGTGAAGAGATGACTGCTGAGCATATACAAAGACAAAGAAAAGACTATGGCTATCATTAAATCCTGATCTCCTCTGTTTTTCATTTTTTCTTGTCCTTCACTCACCTTCCATTTCTTGTATTGCAAGGTCTACTCTACAACAGCAAGCCATGGCTCATTCTTGCACTCTGTTATTCTGATGGTACTCTTACCATTAGTGAATGTCTAAGAAATATCTAAATTCATATTCTTTTTCAGCTCTGGGATCTATCTAATGAGTAGGACTATGTTTAGGCTAAACAGGTCTGTTTTCCTTCATGTGCCCTGTCCACATTATCATTTGAGGCGTTCGGCTTATTCCTCAAATCTCTGTTTCAGCACACAGGGGCTCACATAGGGCTGACAAAACCCAAGACCAAACCCTCTCCTACATGCTCACTAGTGAATCCAGCCCATTTGCTGATCGCTCATGAGTTTGTGCTTATACATTTTCTTGTTTTTCCACACTTGTAAAACTCCTGTGGCTCTTTCTCCTTGAATATATGTGTAGCTTACTGATCTGCTTGTCCAGGTGTTCCATCTGTCTTGCACCTTTGAGCTAAATTAAGTTCTATATTTTACACAAATTAAAATACACTCCATCCTAGATCCCCTCAAATAAGATCCTATGCTTTTCAATCATTCAAAACCACTCTCATTTAAATGCCTAATGGCATCTTCCTAGGCAACTAGCATTCACTCTTCTCCTTGTTTTCTCAGCTACCCATCAACTCCAAACATTATTTTAAAATGCCTATCCTCTTATGACTATTTTCCATTACTTTTTTTAGGCCCTTTTTTTAATCTTTCCAATTTCTCTGTCAGTGAGTCCTTCCTCAAAATATCTTTTAAATGTGATACTCCCAACAAACACCTGAACACCATAACCAATATCACTCACTGTAAAATCTAATTTGCTGCTTCTTTTTCTACCTGGCTTTTGTAAGCTCTGCTTTTGATAAGTACAGTATTCAGCACAACAAAGCTCCTGAGTTTGAGTTCCAAATTATAGTAATATTAAGCATACCAAAATCACCTTTCAACATTTTGGAGAAAGACACCTTTTTGGATTCCACATAACTCTGTGAAACCATCACATCTCAGTACAGACATGCAAAATCAATTTTTGAATTTTTCTCTGGAATTCAGGTGGTTTGCTGATAAACATTTGAGTCACAAAGTGAAAATACCCAAATAAATGGGTTAGTTGTGATGTGTCAGTAAGCTGAATAAGGGAAGATTAGTGTACGAGTGTTTGAATTCGACGTCCATCAAATATTAAATATTAAATGAAAGAACACAGTCAAATGCTATGCAGATGTGTGAACAGGCTAAAACTCATAGCAGTAATTTTGTTCTTTTAATAAAAAGTGAAGCATAAAAACAGAAACTTCCACATGAAATTCTAAAATTGTAGATAAAGAAATAATTCTCAACTTTTTAAAATCATATGAATAAAACCACTGGATTCCAATCACCCAAACAACTTAAGAACATAGATAGAACATAGATCAAATAGACACAATTCCAAATTTCCGATAAAGAATTGATGATTTCAATCTCTGACTGTGGAAGTATTAAATAAAGTGCCTACAAAATCATATCTTTAGGCTTGTATCCAGTCTTCAATTGCAACAAACTTAAAAAGGAAATCAACTGAATTTTGATAAACCTATTTTGCTTAAGTACTTATTCTTTTAGAAACAGAGTCAAAACAATCAAATGAAAAAACATGATTTTAACGCTTGCTATATATTTTTAATATTTGGCACATTCTTTCTAAATACCTGCTTGTAAAGGAGAATTTTTTAAAATAAAATATTCTGAAATAATATCTTTTTTGCCAGCATAACTCATATATTGAAAGAACTATACTGCTATATTTATGTGTGTTTTTCTTCTTTTTCTTCCAGCTTTATGCAGAATCTTAAAGTTCTTCACAGTACCTTATTCTCGCGAGACTGCACTGCTTCTTCTTCTCTGCAATGTAGTAAATGTGAAAGTTGACCTCACAGGTCTTAAATAGGTGCCCTTTGCTTTTATGCTAGTCATGAAAATCACAATTGCTGTAATAATTTGCTCCTAGCAGTAGTCTAGCAGCTGTCTAAATTTACAAGGTCAGTTCTAGCACAACCTAAGCCAAACTTTTTAGAGACCTCAGGGTCAGGTTTCAAATAACTGCACATTCCTACTTTAACCAAAAGTAATCCCTGGGACTCAGCACACTTTAAAGATGAATGTTCATCTCTTCTCACATTTGAAACTTCAAAGGCCCAATTACTACTGGGCTGACATGGGCTGTTTCATGATACTTCCTGTGCAAAGTGCTACCTATCTGCACTCTGTGTTTCTGATGCTTCTGTTATCGCTGGCCAGTTGCTCTTTGGCAACACAAAATTCAATACCAGGTTTCCTCTCACTGCTTCTTTGCACTTGTTAAAAGCAATTACTGTTAGCATCCATATTTGAACTTTGAGTTCTGTTTCCGGGATTGTTTATATTCTTTCCGATGGCTACATTAATCACCAGCTATTGGGTTATCTTACAGTCAAAACTATTGGAAACACCTGGCTGGAAGATAAAAACAAAAGTAAGGCTACCAAAAAATATCAGGATTAAGCTCATGATAATGCCACTATAATACTGTCTGTATGCAATCTGCTTCAGGGAAAAACATAAACAAAACAAATCAATTGATTAAAAGATGTTTCTCTTGGTAGCAGCAGAGCTCTTCAAAATGTATTTGTGCATTTTTGCATTTTGACAGTGTTTAGTTGCTGTTTTCATTTCTATGCAATGACTTTTAAAAATGGAAAAAATCAAGAGCAAAAATTTGTACCACATTCAAATCAGATATCTTTTGCTTACGGCCCTCCTTGCCTAAGTGGATATTTCAAACAATACTTTTCTTCCTGGTCAATCTTCACCAAACTTCACCATTCTTCATTTAGTACCAATGTTCAATTTTTAAAATATTTTTTGATACATCATAAACAAAAGACCTTGGTTAATTCATTAAATTCTTAGTCAATATGTGACAGAAAAGGAGAACAATCCCAGGATGGCCAGTTACTGAAAAGAGCCAGAAATTCACAGGACAGATGGAATGGGTTTAGAGTGGAAAGAATAAGATTCTTTGTATAAAATATTTATTTTTTTACTATTGTGATTCCATTTTGTTTAATAGAATTGGATATAATAATATAGTTTGCACTGCAGTGTTCACGTAAGAAATACTTCAATGACTTCTGAATCATGTTCTAAAAGATGTGGAGACTTACAATTTATTTAAGAAAATTAAACCTAATGTAACTACAAAAATTTCAAAGTTCAGTTATGTCTTGATATTAACTTGCAATCTTGAAATTGTTTGTCCTTTATAAGGAAAAAAAAAATCAGTGAAATCATTCCCAGTAACTTAATACCTTTAAATGGTTTATAATAAAATGGTTTGCTCTTCTTTCAGGGATTTACCTTAATGATATCATTCCAAAGGAGTCTGGTTTAGATCAAACTGGGTTAAAGATCATGACTGTCAAAAGATGATGTCACTTAGATTCCATTACTAATAAAACCAGGGGTCATTTTAAGTACAGAAACAGATTGATATTCATGCTTTCTTTACCTCTAATACCTTTAGTCATGCATTACAAAGGTAAAACTTAGCCCATTCCAACATAGATCAAGAGCACAGTACATCAACATCATATTTACAGTTCTTTAGCACAGTTGTTTAAAAAGTCAGTAGCAATAAACATCCAAAATCAATTTCAATAAATGAAATAATTTTGTCTAGGAAATTCTAATTTCTGCATTTTACAATGATTAAGGTTGGAGATGCAAAAATTGCTTCTTAATGTATTGATCCACACAGATGTAAATAAAAACAGTCAGTACAGACAATACTCAGTACAATGACTATGAAATGTAAACTTAGGATAACCTAATATAAGATTGAAAGGCTAAAATCTTATAACCTATTTGCAACAGTTCAGCAGTTCTTCTTCTCTTGTCTTACCTGTTTATTATTTTATATCTTTCTAGTACTGTTTGTTGTGCCTGGTATTTTCCAGAACTCTTCAACTTTCTCTTATAGCTAGAAAATATTAAATGTATAATTAAAATACAAATAAAATAATAATTGTATAATAAAACCAGATTAACCACCTGCAATGAATAACTGCAATAATCATTTAGAACAAAAAATAATAGAAGAACAAAAAGCATAGAACAAAAGCATATTTACCAACTCAAGTTGCACGGAGTAGCAGCTTTCAGTGAAATATCTAAGTTAAACAAAATAAAGTCCTATAATTTTCATTACAGGTTTATGTCCTTGGCATCAGTAGTCTAATATGTGAAAGGAAAAATAAGTACAAAACACTGAGCACTTGATGAGGGTAAAAAGAGATATGTGTCTAGCTATGATGGACTTTGGCCTGTGCTGAGTACTTAGGATTCTACTTGTCAACTCCTGCTTACCTAATTTCATAATTTTAGCAATTAAAACCCAGCTAAATCTACTGCTAAGACTCCAGGAAAGATTCAGATGGTTCTGACCAGTCCATTCTGCTAGCCAAGATTATATTTACTTTTGCATAGTGAGAATCTTAGTAAGGACCACTAGATGGTGGTGTGATGGACAGGGTAATGACTTCCTTGGATGCTGATCCTGCCTCCTAAAAGACCTGCTCTTTGTTAGTTCTGACACACATCACTGTGAAATGCTACAGTTCTTCTCTGCATTCATTTTTTTATACAGTTCCTGTGAACTTAAATGTTACCTATTGCCAAAACATTTACTTCAGAAGTATGTTGTAACATGCTCTTCCACAGTCTGTCCTCAGATATTCAACCGTCACCGTATTAGTCTTTAATTCCTCCTTACTCTCTTCTTCATATTTCTCCATGCCAATTCTCCTCTGCTTTATTGTCAAGGTTTCCCTTAAATTAGTTTCTGCTGTGTAACCTGTAAGATGAACCAGAAAAAAAAGGCAAAAAATAAATATCCATTTGTCAAAGATGAACCACCATATTTTAAAACCTGCATCTTTTCCCTATTCTGCTTTTATGTTTTGTTATTCTTTGGGTATGAAATAGTTACCAAAAAAACCCTACAAAAATCTAATTTTTTGTTTCTGAAATTTCAGTATGACAACTGAACAAAATTTAATATTAATTGAAGAATAATGTTTAAACACAAAACTTTTCACAATGGAATAATCTTCTGCTTGAAATTCAGAAAGGCTGTATAAATATATTTAAATGAACACTTTATAGTATACATTCCCAATAAAATGTTTAACTTGCACTTAAAGTAATGTGCCATATGGAGAACTAAACAAAGTTCATTCTAAAGTGGATAAAACAACCTTTGGAAAAAATAAACACTGCCAGATACTTCATAGATTGAATCAACTATACAACCTGTTGAAACATGTGAATTACCTGCTGAATCAGATATATAATCTACTAAATCAAAGTTAACACCTACTGAGTCAAGCATAGCACCTAGTAAAAAACTATTACTACAGATTTATATGTATTCAAGTGAATTACAGTAAACACATTGCTCAAGAAATTCAAAGTGGATCTACTGCATTATGTGCCATCCATTTATTGCATTATGTTTAGATGGCAACAAGTGTTCTGCTATGAGGGAATTTCCCATTCAAATAGCAAGAAATAAGGTCTTCCTTTTGTAAGTCAGTTTTCTTCATTAGATGGCACAGATCCTCACCAATGAATTCATAGATATTCTAATGTCTCAGCAGAACCTGTAAGAATAATCAGGGCGAGGGGCAGGGAGAAGACGTCTGTGCAGTTTCTTTGCTCCCTGCCTCTTTTATTATTCTTTCCCTCATATATCATGCTGCTACACATGTAACTGCAATGAAAAGTGTGTGAGAAGAAGAAAAGGGGCTCTTGTCCTGTGCAACTCAAGAAAATTTCAGTTTGCAAATCCACTGTTTCAGCAGCAGATGGTTCTGCATACTGTCTCTTTTCTCAAGTCTTCTAGTTCCTCTATTTGTACAAACTTGTATATACGCTTATTTTTTTGGAATGAAACATCCTACATGTGTGTTGTCTTTTGTCCCTACACGTGTCCTGTCTTTTGTCCCTACACAGACTTGTTTGCTGAATATTTGTGGTTTTTCAGTATTTTGTTTGACAGAATTTCTTTATATTAAGACCAGTGAATGTTGCTTTTAATTCCATTTGTTCCTTGATATTATGAAGAAAATATTAATGTCCCTTAGCTATAGTATTAAGAGGTGTCTATTCGCTTTTTTTTTCCTACATCTCATACCTTCTGCTCAGGTTACAGCATTCATTTCATTCCATTGGTTTTGAGCACTGATATCCATAGTAAGTATACCTTTCCTTTTAGATCTGCCATTTCTTAGGTCCTATTGTTGCCTTTTAAGTGCCATTTCCTATCTTTTTGATTATGGCCTGATTATGGCTTTTGAGACATAGTATATGTGCCTACATTTGTGTTTTAATTTGTATCAGGAGACTAGTTTTGAACTCCCAATTGTCCCTATTTATTCTATTTTGATATGCACCATGGAGCACTTGAACTGAAATCCTTTCAGGTGAAACTAAGGAAGAAGGAGCAGTTTCAATGCACACCAGCTGCAAATGGGCTGGAGACTATAGGATAGCCTAGAGTTTATCCCCTATGTTAAAATGTGACTTTTGAGGGCATGAACACCAAGTGTTTCATACTACATGCTTCTGCAGAGACAAAGGCAATCCCAACTACCTTTCACATTCTTCTTTAGCAAATCTAAGACATAAACTCACACCCACATACCCCCACTTAAAGAGAGATTATGTTTTATTATGATTACTACTGACAGGACTCAAGGAAATGACATGGAATTGACTCAGGGAAGTTTAGGTTGGATATCAGGAACAGGTTTTCCACCCAGAGGGTGGCTGGAACAGGCTCCCCAGGGAGGTGGTCACAGCATCAAGCAAGGAGCATTTGGACAATGCTTTCAGACATGACGTGACTCTTGGAGTGTCCTGCGTAAGGCCAGGAATTGAACTCAATGATCCCAATAAGCCCCTTTCAATTCAGCAGAGTCTGTGATTCTATGACTCTGGATATTTATAATTGACTCTGCACAGGAGGAAAAATTGACACATTTATGTAGACAGTAATGTAAGAGCTTTTTTGCTTTTAAAGGATTCATGAAGGGAAGGCACAAACTCCAAAAATTATTTGATAGTGAAATAAGCCCACTTAAAATGAAAATTCATAGCTATCACATATTTGGGTAAAGATACGGTAATACTGAAAATTAGTCAAAACACAAAAAATTTCAAGCTTTTATAAATATATTTTTGATATATCAAGCAGTAATCTATTTCATTTTCACTGTGTGGGACGTTCCATTCTGATGCAGAACCTAATAGTTACCTGTTGTCAGTATCAGGTCTGGAGAAATAAGAATTAAATTACATTCTTCTTATAATTTGAGTGAGATTGGTTTGCTTTTCTGTTGTTCTTTTCCTCTTTTGTTTTATCATTGCATAAGAAGTACAAGGAAATCTGAATTCTGGATTATAATCAGTGAAGTAACAGACTTTCTGCAAAAGGTTTTGTTGATTCAGTGGCCTAAGATATTTGAGTGTTTGGGCTAGCTATCAATAGCTTAACATGATACTGGAAATAGAACACTGACTGTTACAGAAAGGTTGCATGTTGTCCAGCAACCAAGTTATGTTTCCAGAGAATGAATTTTCATATGGCACGTAACTGTGAAACAGGTTTTACTCATTAATACATGACTTGTTACTGATCTAAAAGAAAATTGATTAGTTATTTGCTCTGCACCGTGCTTGAGATACCGAGAAGCAGTGGCATATGTCTTTTATCTATGGAATTGTCACACAGCATTTTCTGTTCATACACACAGGATCAAAAAAGCGTATTTGTTTTACCCAAAGCAAACAACGACATCCATTATGAACCTACTTCAGCTCCTCTGGTATCTTGGAATAGGCACACACTAAACAGAAAGTGACATATATGGTACGTCTTTCATAAACTGAAATATGTTGCTTATGGTGGCTGAACATTTCTTAAAACCACAAGATAGCTACAATTACTTCACACTGAACATGCAAAGGAAGAGTACTCATTATCTTTTATAAAAGCCAGCAAAATTATCTAACAATATCTGATACTGTTGTTCATTAAAAAAAACTGTTTTGAAAGGTTAAATAAGTAATTATTGTAGAAAAAATGCAAACTGTTCTGCATATTAATGAAAAAATTACCTTTTATTGTTAGATAAAGTAGATTTTCACTCATCTGGTTTTGAATGATTAGCATTAAATTATATAATGAGATAAAACATTGTCTGAAGGATAAAATAATAATAATAATAATAACATTTGATTAATTGTTATTAGAGCAGTAGCAGTAAGCACTACCAGGACAGACACAAAAATTTATTACTTGAGAACTTAGAATAGAAATAGACAGCAGCAGAAGGGAAATGAGATTAAAAGGACTGTATAGGAGGAAAACAAATGAGTTTGTGCATATGTTAGCGGTTTTTATACAGGAATGATTTGGCATTGATTAGGACTCTCCAAATGGAAAGAGCTGGTTGGATGGAATTAGATTTCCAGTACCCCTACTAGCAGGTCCTTTCCCTCTTCTTTAACTCAGTCACCCTCATTAATAAATGACCAATGGATTAATGGAGGCAAATAGAGATTTCAGCATAAGAGCATTTGTAATCCCTGTGATATCTTTTTCCTTCAAGTTTCCAGATGCACCTCACTCTCCTCAGTCACTGGAAAAACAAGTAGTTACTTTTAGAAGGTGTCTGACAGAGACATGCTGTATCATCATGCAGCTCCCCGTGCCAGCTTCCTGGAACATGACCCTTATTCTGTCCTTGGGCTCTTACCAAATCACTCACAAAAATCTGTAAATTCAGGTATTGTGGCCACAAAAAACAGAGAACCATCCTGACTCTGAAAGCGCAGATATCAAGTCGCTACCACCTTGCACCAGTTTGATCTCTGTTCTCTTAATACCCTTCATTTTCTCCAGGTTAGTGCATCTCTTTTAAGAACTTAATGCCAGGGGCGTTAATACATCCTTCCCAGGATCTGGTTGTCAGGACTTGAGGACACCTCAGTTCCTGCACAGATCTGAGCACCATCCTTGCTGATGATGAGTAGAGGCATACAGGCAGCACTCTGACATTTATTCAGGAAATAATCCTAAATAAATTCCATGAGTTTCAGTTTGGTGGCTGTTGAAGCCAGGCAGTCCTATTTTATAAATGTTTATGTAAACATAAGGGAAAAAATAAGACAACCAACAGTGGAAAAAACAGTATTTTGCAAATTCAATCTGAAGTATACTGAAGCACTGTGACAAAGTGAAGTGAAAATTACATACGTGGTTGGAGCAAGCATGAACTCATTCTAGCACAAGTTTCTTTGCATGGCTATAGTTACTGCAGGTGTATCACTTGACTATGAAAGGAACTTCTTAAATGAAAAATAAAATTATATATAAACAAGAGTGCAAACATATTTTTCAGTTATGAAATAATTGGGAAAAAATTCCATAATATATAAAATCTTCTCATTTGTAATATGAGATATCTTTGCAAAATTTTGTTTTAAGTGTCTTAAATAACTCTAGAATTGAAGAAAAGTTTTGTTGTAAATTCAGAGAAGGTCTTAACTGGGAATAAAAGTTGAGAAATAAGTACACAAACTAGTGAATTTTTTTTCCTGAGAGCACAAACCTGATTGCTCTTATACTGCTTGCATCCTCTTCGCACTTCTCACCATTTTCCTTAAAGAATTGCATCACTGTGTTGGATTTTGTACTGGAAACTAAACCCATGTAAACTTGAAGTCCTTCTCAGGTTCATTTCTTGATTTATTTTTTTTCTTCTTTCAGAAGTTTCTTAGTAAGAATTGCATTAAGATCCTTCCATTCTTGTTGAGAAGGATGGGGACAGGAGTATATACCCAGCAGTACAGAGGGTATATACCCAGTTCTAGAGGGCATTAGCAAATATGCAGTGGGCCCAGTAATATCACTAGTGACACAGAAATTAACCAAAATGGAGGAGTCACATGGTGATGAAACTGTGCCTGATGCACTCTCAACACACACTCCATTCACTGGGATCAAAGTTAAAAAAAAATCAGAACATTTATGAAAAAGACATCCTTAAAGGCCTCCTTCAACATATGAAAGTCAAGGCACCCACAAAGATATCCACCCTTTCCTCTGCAGCAACTCCTCTGAAAACAAGACAGACCGTGCACACAAAGGAGGCTTTTTCTCTCAGCTTGACAGCCCACTGCATACAGGCAGATAAAAGCATTTTGGATCCTTGCCAGGAGAGAAACCTTAAAGCAGCTTCATTAGGCAAAAGTAAGATAATCAGAGTAAATATACAATGCTGCCTTTGTTACTTAAGCTGTTTGATTGGCTGTTTTGCTGTTGGCTGGCCAATTAATACCCTGAGCACAGGGCACTGACAGTGCCCGGCACCTCAGGGTGCACGCAGGAGTCTCAGCATCCGATTCATGCAGGAGCTGCAAAAATACATCTGCAAAAATCCTCATATTTCCTGCTTGTTCAAAGCTGAGAAGAGATCCATCCAAGAGGTCACTACAGCATGGTAATTATGATTTGTGTATGTTAATTATGTCAATGCAAGCAAAAGTGTGCAGCTCAAGGAAAAAAAAAATATTAATTTGTAGTAACAACATGAGTGCTGGCCCCAGCATGCAAAGGGGTAGGTAGCAGAAAGGGCAAGCAGAGAAAAAAATTAGCCAGTGAATTAGCTAAATGAGAAGATCTGTGACTCCGCAAGTAAAAGAGAGCTGCTAAAGAAATTCCTTAGAAAATTGCCATGTCATGGTGACCATGGAATCAGAGTTGGATAAATGCTGAGAAGATGAACTGCTAAGATGAACATTAAAACATCCTATGCTACATCGGGAATACTATAGGGCCTTTGTGCCTAACTCCACAGATGATCTGCAGATTTGTTCCCACTCCTTCTGTCATTAAGATTTCAGGACACTTGAACACTATTTCCTTAGACAACAGGAGGTATGTAGTGCCTGAAAAATGTTTAAGTACTTCTATTCATGGTTTCCCTTCAGCTAACCACATTCTTCTGGCAATTTCAGATAACATGTTCCTTAATACCCAAATCTTTTACCACCCATCACAGAATCCCTCCTACCACATTCATGTACAAGTGCATGACTATAACAGTTTCTGTTTTTCCCAAAACCAAAGGAAAATGTCCAATTAGGAGACTATTTTATTTTCAATCAAGTGGATTAAAATACTAAACCTGCTAAGGATACAGGAGAGAAACTTGGCTCTTGTCAGTCCAGTCACGGGGGGCAAACGCAAGAGGGAAACTCAGAAAGCTAAATTCAGTTTCTAGGTAGGGGATTAAGTTCCTGACCTGCATAGTAACTGTCTAAAATCATGCAGGTTGTGAGGGGCAGGCAGAGACCCATAATCTCCATGTATGACAACGAAAAAGCCTACATTAGAAAGACTTGGCTGAACCTTCATTGTAACAGAACCAAACTGTCAGCAGTGGCAACTAAAATAGTCACATGGGGTCTCTAAAGTGGAAGTTTGACTGGCAGAAATGTCAAGCCCTGTGTAAGACATTTTAGAGTCTGAGTAGGAGGATAATAGATGGGCTTGTGTTCCTAGGCTGCTGACTTCTTGTGAGGGGTGAATTAGGATATGCTCTGAACTGGCAGTTACATGTACAGAAGTCATATAGGATTGTTAAGGCCATTTCTGTGGCAAAGGCTGCATCTAGCATGGCTACATCCTTGTAGCCTGTGTGTCCTTTATCTCTGCAGTTCAGAAGGATGTAGTGGATATAGAGAATGTGCATACAAGAAAATAAAAACTGAAATGATGAAGGAGATGGAGCAGCTACATCACAGGGACAGGTTAGTATTCTTCCTGTAGAGAAGGCTAAAGAAAGGGCCTGACCAGGGGTTATGAACTCAAAGGGGGAGATTAACAGAAATGCAGAGCTGTTCTTCACTAAACTCAGCAACAGACGAATTCTGCAACACTAAGTAAGCTGTCTCCGAGCTAGTACAGCATGGATTTAAAACAAAATACCTGTTCTACCAGTAATTGGAGAATATCTCAAACTTGATGCTCAGGGAGGCAGAAGAAACAGAGAGACCTGAAGAAGAAAAGGTACAGAAAAACTCGTAAACAACGGGGTAATAAATGGAACCAGAATCATGGGTTAACATCTCGTGTGCAATATTCTAATACAGTAGCTGTAGAAGTTGGTGGAGTACATGAGTTATGTCTTGCAAGCTGGCCAGACTTAGGCACTCTGCTAAAATGGCATCCTTTGACCTGCCCATAACACTGCACTGGGCTAGATGGACTGTTGGCTTGCCCTAGGGAGGACATTTCTCATTAACAGTGAAATCTTAACACTGAAATGTTGAAATGTCTCTTGCACCATGCCAATAAATTACTGTTGAAGCTAATCCTGAGAATCACTCCATCAGTGTAAATGCTGTCTGAAAACCTTAATGTCTGAAGTTTTTTCTTGATGGCTGCAAACATTCACCTGGACTTCTTCACTTCAATCACCTTGTACCTTGTTCTACCAAGCACACTTCTCACAGATACCTACACCCGGCAGATAAGCAAACTGTCCAGTGAGCAGAAATTCAGATATAATGCCTCACTATGAAGAAAGATGTCATCAAGCATAATGCCAATAAGAGAAGAAAGATTCATTCACGTGCCTTAAAAAAGTAATAGTGTTTATCTAAGACAGCCATAGTAGTCAGATCAATTGCCCAAGGGATTTTATTCCAGTCCTCACAGGAAGCCTGGCATGCTGGCTACAATCCTCTGACTACGACATGAGAATGAATCTGCCACTGCAGGTGAGGACTTAAGCAGCACACCATAGCTGCTCCTTGAGGGATCATAAAACACCAAAAGCTGTCAAAAATTTTTGTGGATGTTCAACACAGGACATGTTGTTGAAATCAAAATGCAAATGCTCTCCAGCATTCTAAAAGGCATTCTAGATATAGTGATGCTATTTCACTGTGCTTTCCTGTTTCAAAACAGCAACCAAAGCTGTGCTTGTTCTCATTCAGTAAGGTCTGCTTCTGAATAATCTAAACTGCTTAGGCAACTGAATGTTAGAGTATTTGAGTCCCAAAGATTTACTATTTGCAGCATAAAGAATTGTTTCCTTTTATCACTTTTAAATTTGCTAACACTCAGAGTAATTGAGTGTCTTCTTGTTCTCACATTATGAGACTACATTAAGAGCACCAAACCATCTATCTTCATTACACATTTCAGTAGTCAGTATATCTGTTCATTCTTTTTTTTTCTAAATTACTTAAGTTAGCTTTTCCACACCAGTTTACATGCACTGCCTGCCCTGCTAATTTCTCTGTTCTCAATATTTTTTCCCCATTCATCTTTTGATTGTTCAAAAGGAAGGTGATATAAGATAAATATCTTGTTTTCATGTGGTTGCTGAGTCAGAACTTTACTAATTCAAAACTAAACAGGCTTTTTTTTTTTAATCTGTATTTGCAAGCATAGGCTTTGCATCTTTTTTCATGATGGTTTTTGTGGACTATTATGGACTATCCCCAACCTTTGCATAGACTGATGACTAAACTTTCTCCTCCCCTTCTTTCTTGGCATGATAAAATGAATGGACAACAAAATCTTGACCTCTGCTGAAGTGAGGCAGGATAGAGGTTGGCTGTAAGAGTGATTGGAAGAAATTAATATCTTTCAGAGATAGGCAAAAAATTTTCTTTATTTTTTGAGTTTTCCCAGAAACTGCAGCAAATAGAATGAGAGGCACTGACTGAACACGTAACTGTTCTCAGCACATTCTGTTTCTTGAGGAATCATTTCCTTATCAGTGTTATTTTCCACCTTCATAGTTGACAAATCAAAGAGAGCAAGAAAATGCATCTAAAAAGGTAGAGAAGGACAGATGAAAAATGTATTCCCAGAAGCATAATATCTACATGATATGACATTTACCCTGACTGCAATGAATCTAATTTTCAATCTAGTTCAACAGAGCCCTGCAAAGTCACTTCATTGGGTCCAAAGGAAGAGATGATTCCCAAAAGCAAGACTATTCTATTAGAATGCCTGTTTTTAAATTAAGATATTGACTTAAGAGTCATATTACAAATGTGATGTAAGGAAAATAAGTAAGAAGAAAATAATTACAAGGTACCAGTTATTCCAACATTTGACCATTCTGGGGCATTGTAGTATAAACAGGGTCAAATGAGAAAGGGCATAAGGCAACTATCAATCAGGAGTGTTCAGCATCTATGACTGAATAGCAAGTGGGTAATACTAGGGTTAGATTAACAATTTCTGCATTCCTCTCCCAATCTGACAGTCAAAGTGACTGGGGACACAGAAAACAAGAAAGGATGCAGCAGCAGCAAGCTCAATAATGAAAGCAGATTTCAATCATATATAGCCTGGCTAAATATTGGGTTAGGTCATGAGAGAGATGACACTGGTATCTCATCCAGAGATACTGAAAGCCCCTCTTTGGAGCTGTTAGCAAATCCGAGAGAAGACAGTTAGTGCTTACCTTACTCACAGCACTGACTGGGATACCACCCAAAATTCTGCTACCAAATACCTACTGTGCTGACAGATTGTAACCACACATTAATATGCTGGTGGGATCAGGTGTAAGGGGAAGTGGGATTTACTTTCAAACAGAGAAATTATCAGATGTGACAGTATATTAAAAATAAAATAGAAGGTGCATTTTAAAACTTATACTTAATATACTTATACTTAATATATGGAGGTAGCTTGGAGATTGCTTGCTGACCACAAAAGCATCCCACCACAAGGTTGAGACAGAAGCAGTAATTTTGAGAAAGTATGTGGAAAGAATTCCATGCAAGGAGCAATGCTTCAGCTTGGAAAAGTGATAATCAAGGAGGGTGAGATGGAAGTCTTTGACCTTAATGAGTATCTGCAGATACTTAACGAAGATGCAGAAAAGGAAGTAGGTTTCCTTCCCGGAAGTTAAAACCATGAAACAAAACAAAAGGATTTGTTTCTTTATGCACAGTACACAGTACTTCTGCTATGGGGTCTGGCAGATGTGCGAAGTCCAGTCTTTTCTTCCACTACTGTAAGGTTTGTAGAAGAAAAATTTATTAGGAATTTTAAAAGAAACAGACAATTTGATGCTCACACATCTCTGAACCACAAATAGTTCAAGGCCAGGGGAGAATTTAAAGGAACTACCAAAACACCTTTCCTTCTTTCTTTCCTATAATCTTCCCTTGACATCTGGTGTTGTCCAAGAATGATACTGATGTAGATAGACCTTTGGTCTGACATAGTGCAGTCATTCTTACATTTTTATGAAGAAAAAATCAATAACAGGAGTTGTAGCAAATTGCAAGGACCAGATGGTACTCACCTAGGAGTTTCAAAGGGACTACAATATGAAAAAGATGCACTGAAGTAAGTGATTCAGTTAAAATATAAAATGTCCTTGGTAACACAGATAGTGGGAAATAAAGCTTCATTTCATAGAAAGATTCTCAGATTGAACTGAAGTTCAGACTAGAAAGCCTGATTTCCATGCTGGAGAAAACGGTAGGAAGTACAATATAGACCAAGTAGGTCTATGGATAGGTGTGAACATAAAGTGGAAAAAATAATTTGCCTCTAAATATATTTTTGGAGTCTATTCAAAGAATCAATGACCAAATGGAAAATTAGTTACTTGACGCTGGCTTTTCCGCAAGCTTTTAACAATATTTTTCAGTAGACATTTATAATGAAATTAAGTTTCCATGGACAAATAATAGATATATAGAAAGATAGAAAGGAATTAATTACAAAGTTGATGATATTACTAGTTGAACACTAGAATAGGAAAACACTAGGGTGTTGGGACTTCCATTTTGCAACATGCATTAAGGCTCTAATAGAGAGAATAATTCGGTGACAACACTGTAGGACACTGTCATAATACTGAATGACTGGGAAATAAAGTGGTAGACAATATCAATGTTGGTAAGTTCAAAGTAATGTACATGGGAAAATAATCCTCACTGTTCATATGCACCAATGAGCTATAAACTAAATGTTACCATGCACAAAATCCTGGAACCTCAGGCCAATACACTGAGGTGTTTAGAAAAGCAAGCAAATTTTAGGAGTTAAAATGAATAGAATGCAAAAGAGAACATTTCATCTGAGTTATGCAGGCTACTGAAGAACCTGTACACAGTTCATATTTCTAGCCTACTCACCTCAGAAATATACAGTAAGACTGAAAAGCCACTAGGAAGGGTAATAAAAGTGTACAGAAAACTGTTTATGAAGATGGAGTTAAAAGATTTGCATTTTTTACTCCCAATTAAGAAATTACAAGTAAGGAATCCACAGAGAGGTAAATGATGAAGTGTGGGGTCATGACTTTAAAATTACGTGTGAAACAAGAAGGATTGGTAAGGAAGTGCTGCTCAGACAAATGAGGAGACATCAAGTGAGATTACCAAACGCAGGCATAAATTCCTCAAGATCTCTTACCCCTAAGTACATACACCTCCAGGTCAAAAGATCCCAAATGGGGAACATCCTGTAAGACTCACAACTATCTAGGCAGAAACATGCTCTGCTTCGCCTGCTCTTACTTCTTCAGATGGAAATCTCCAAAAGGCTATTAGAGTGGGAAAATTGTTAAGAGACCTAGATTATCATTCCCAAGCATTTTCAACAGCACTGCCAAAACTGTAAGAGATGATGAACCAGATTTTTCCACCATATGACTGTTTATTCTAGAAATTTTTTTTTTCATTAATATTACCTAACAGATGCCCTGTGACTGCAATGTAATACTGCATTTTTGAAAAAGATTTCTTCTACATGTTAATGACTACTTTTTGATTTATTGTAATACACACAGATTTCTTTTGGACTAAGGTCCCTAATTTTTGGAGTCCAAACAAAGAGGTACATACTCAGTACAATTCAATTTAAAATGACTGTTTAAAGACACTGCTACTTCTACCACTTGCTTCCTTTTCTAGCATATTACCTTCCTTTTGCTGTTTCCTCCCTTCCACTCCTTTTCTGAAACAGCTACTAATTCCTGCTTCTTGATGTCTTCCCTCTCATCCCTCCACCTTTTCTCCATTGCCTTTGCTTTCATGTGAATTTATTAAATAGATTACAGTGGCAATGAAGTGTCATTATTAACAGGGGATGAGAGAGTTCATAGCCTTGAGCCACTGTTTGGAGTAGGTTTAAGATTCGAACAGACACTGCTGTTTCAGCTACAGCTCCATTCACATCTGGAAGACCTCCACAGTATTCAGAATTAAGAGTATATATTTGGGATTATTACTTGTTCATAGAAAATCTTCTGTACTAGATGATCTAAACGCATGATCCAAAGTCAATGGATGCTATGTTTAACATAGGTCTGATAGATTCAGCTTTTTGCATAAAAAAGAGAGCATATTAAAGGGGAGGATTTTTTTTTTTTTGTCATTTGTTAAGTTTTCCTTCAAAGAACTATTAAGTATCTCTGAGCTGACAGAACTTTCAGAAAGATAGTCTACCATATTTAAATTATCACCATTACCTTTGGACCCCAGTAAAACTGCTCATAATAAACATTAATTTCTCAGGATGACATCTAAGGGGGGGAGGGAATCTTGAGTCCATGGAGTGTTCTGGACAAGACAGACATGGTCTTTATGTACCTTTTTTATAGTTCTCCGTAGGAATTAGGCCATGTTGTGTTTAGGAATATAATAAAAATCCCCTTTTTTCTAGCTCTGTTAGTAGAATGTGCAGAAGTAATGGGCACATTTGTAGGTTTCAGAAATGAGTCTTAGATCTCTTCACTCAGTTCACAGTTCCTGTCACAATTCTCTCTCTAATATTTTCTATGGATACTTACATATCACCTAAAACTCAGCGCATCTAAAGCACACACCTAATACTTCATTCTTGTTCCCTTTCACTGTGGGTATGGCCTTTCTTAGGTTGATACCTATTTGTGCCATCTCTTATTTTTCCCTTTCATTAAACACTTCAAAACCAGATGGATTTTTTTTTTAATGTCTTTCAGTATATTTCTTGTTTGTTCATGTTCTTATTATCTGGTATCTCAACTTTCATAACACATTTTCATCTGCCTTTTGAAAGTATTACCTTACTCATATCAAATCAGAATTAAGCTAAAAAAGACAATTTCCTTCATCTATATTTTTTAATATTTTAGCCTCTTTATTTCATCTATGTAGACCTTAATATAAACCTTTATTTGCACCACTCTGTTCAGTTTTGAATCAACTGAAAAGAGTCTGAAAGCACTGAGATTGATGAGAAGGTTTGCGGAAAGA
Organism: Hylia prasina; assembly: GCA_013397195.1. Taxonomy (NCBI): domain Eukaryota; kingdom Metazoa; phylum Chordata; class Aves; order Passeriformes; family Sylviidae; genus Hylia; species Hylia prasina. Next base: position 1,127,162 of record VYXD01007793.1, read on the forward strand.
CTTGATGAGTTAAGGTTGTTTAACCTAAAGAGAAGATTGAAGATAGGCACAAGAGTCTTCAAGTAAGCAAAAGGCTGCTGCAGGAAGGAAAAGAAAAATATGTTTTCCACATTCAAGTTGGATAGGACAGGAAATAATAGGTTTCAGTTGCAACAGGGAAGATTTAGGTTACTAATATGATTTTTTTTTATAGTGATCAAAGTTAGCGAAGCATGGGAACAGATTGTCTGGGGAGTCTGTGGAACTTCTGCTTTGGAGATATATAAAAATAGCTTGGACCAATATATACCTGAGGTGATATTTGCCTTGTTGATTATGCCTTCTGGCAGGAAAGATGGATTAGATGTTCTCTTCATGCAACCTTCCAGTCTATTATGATTATAATGTTTATATTTCTAAATTTATCCACTCTCTTGAGAGCTTTGAAGACCAGGAACTAAGATCTCAAATTTGATTTGATAACTGAGGAACAGTCAGTGTTTAATCAAAGAAAAAAAAGTTGCTTGTTGAAGTGCATCTACTGTATTTAAATGTTAAGCCATTAGAAATTTTTCTATATATAGGAATGTATTCCCATGTGAAGTGTGTTACTGTAATAGCCTGATTCAAAAGATAAAAAATATATGGCTCACTGTGGGCACACTAGCAGCTGACAAGCTGGAATACTGCCTCCTCACTATCCACAGATGAAAGAAAGTGCAGCAGCTGTTACTATTCAGGTAGCTGGTAGTGATGAAGAGCCCAGGAGGAGCCTGAGGCGGTCTACTGCCTTGACAATTGCAGGACAGATGGCCTTAGTTGTGATTTATATTACTAAATATTTTCCTCTTTCCACCTCTGTGTTGCCTGAATCTAACATCATTCAGGTGGTCTTCACCCAGGGTATGGCTCAGGTAATGAGGCATTACTCTTCTAAGAGGTGCAGAATTATGTACTACTGGCATGTGTGTAAGACTACACAGGACCTTTTGTTCAAGAGTCAGTCTTAAGTGCTTGTAAATTAATCTTTTCTATATTTTTGAATTATGGTATTTTTATTCCTTCTAGGAGTAAGATTGTGTGAGTAGCAGGTTTCAATAAGGCAACTGCAGAACAGGCAATCATCCATTCATCCAGTCAGAAAGCCTGCTTTAAAACTGTCTCACAGCAATGCTGCACTCCAAGTAGCAGAAACCTGACATTCAGCCAGAGCACTTCTCAACAAAATGATGCAAAATTTTTTCCTCAATTAAAAATTAGTGAAGAAAACATTTCACGGCATGAATTGCAGAACTGATCTTCTTAACTCTAAAGCATGGTTTTGAGCCAAAAGTTCAAGCTTTCAACTTGATTAAATCCACAAATATTTCTAAGGTTTTGGGTTTTTTTTTGTTGGTGGGGTTTTTTTTGGGGGGGTGTTGTTGTTGTTGTTTTTGGAGGGGAAGATGAATTAAATAGGAAAATGAATTTATTTTTAGGTATTAAACTGCAGACTAGAAATCTTCTGAACTGAGAAAATGCATTTACATTCCAGTATATTTCAGCTAAATACACTTTAGTATTAGAAAAAAGAAGGATAAATCACTTAGGTTTGGCTATGAGGTAGGACAGACTGTCTTTTTAGATCCTACCTGGTTCTAAATCTGATTTTCTTTTTCTATAAATACAAAAAATGTAATTTTTTTATATGATTCCTTAACAAATAGCAATTATTGAGACAAAACAATTAAAAGGATGTTTTCCTTCATTGATGTAGATATAGTTCTGAAATGTCCAAATAGCTTTTTCATGCCTTTGATCTCTTGGATGGATATCTGTTTTCCTTAGGGTTTTCAAGTTAGCAGTTTGAAAGACTCTGGACAGAAGATGCTATTTTTTTCTTTTCCTTATTGAGATTTTCAGCAAAAAATATATTACATAGAATAGTTACATACATATATATACATATATATACACACATGTTAATATATATATGTATACAGATATATATATCATAGAAAATGGTTAGAAGAGGCCTCTGAAGATCATCTAGAAAGGTTAACTTCAGAGTTAAATCATGTTGCTCACAGTCTTTTCAAATCAGATTTAAAAAAATCTCTTTCCACTGCTTAATAACCTTTATTGTGAAATTTTTTTTATTCCTCATATTATGTAGTCAGTATTTTCCTTGGTTTATCTTGCGACTGTTGCCTCATTTTTGCTCTGCATGCATGAGAAGAGTCTGGCTCCGTCTTTTTAATAACTGCCACTTTAGATAGAATAGTTTTATGGAAGTTGTTTAAACTAACACATTTATGGAGAAATTAACACATTTTCATTTTTTTACAGCTCATTTGCCAATCACGACATTTTTTAAGCAATTGTCTGTTTCCCTTATTATGAAGACAGAATCCTTGACATCTGACAAAATTCTAAATTCTTCAGATATTCAGAGGTACTGGAAGCTTCACAGAATCACAAGAAATGTTCCACCAAGAAAAATAGCGGACGCTGGCACTTCTCTATAAAGGGTTCTTGGTTTTCCCACTCTTAACAGCTGTTTCACTTGCCATACATATTTAGATATTCTCATAAGTTGCTTCTGTTAATACTAAAACACAGTAGAAAAGTAAGGAGGAGGATTCAGCCTTGGAAAAAAATTATTACAGAAGCTAAAAAAACAATTAGCCATAGAACAAATGTGTGCTACATAAACCTTCATGACTTACAAATATATATACAGTTATAGTTCTAAAAAAGAGAAAGCAAGCACTGAAAAACAGCTTTCATGGGCAGGGGGACAGACACACTAAGAAGAGAAAGAGAAAGCAATCATCTTTTCTAATTTTCAAACAAATTTTCAGCCTCGGTTTTTTTTTCCTTAAAATAACTGAATTGTGAAAAGTTCTAGTCAGACATTATTTTTTGTCAGCTAGAGGGCCTGCTTCTCCACAACTGTGATTCTTTTTTTATTCTTTTTTTACTAACATCAAAGTGTCTTCATTTTTACCAAAACACATGATCTACAGTATTATGTTCTGCCCTCATAATTTCCTGTATTTTTAAAAATATTTTTAAATTATGCCAAGGTCAGAAAAAAATAATACTCATCTTTCTTCCAATTATTTGTACACAAAAGGTATTTTTTAGCAAGGTTTTTCAGACACAACTGGGAAGTTTAACAAAAGAACGTGTGAGACTTCGGAGATAATGTGCTGTTTTACGCTTGGATTATGCTCATGCAGTCTGGAGCCGCACATATGTTTAACTCATGTCCTGTAAAGTGTTCATGGTAAAAAAATAAAAATCCATACATATTTGTTTTATTATAACTAATGGCAAAAGTCAAGATATGTAATCATTGATTCCAAATGTACTGGCTACTGCCTAAAGTACAAATCCAGCATCACCGATGAAATCTGCTTTATAAAAGACAGGTGAGATATTACATTAATATAACTGCATTTTCATTCTTTTTTCTAAAAACATTGAAAACTGTTCTTCAGATATCCTGCCGGTATAACAAACTACTTTTGATCAGATTACCTTTGATAGTAAGTTTTTTTCATCATCTCTCACCACTTAATATTTATACCATTTAGTTTAGAATTAGAACTAGACACTAAAGGCAAATAATTCTGGTTTTGTATCTGACCAAAAAAGATGAAAAAAGCAGGGTTTCAAATGGACAGAGGAAGTTTCAGAGAAGCTGGAGATGTTCCCATAGAAGATTGTCAGCAGAAGAAATGAATGGATTTTTGAGACACAGATGCACAAAGTTCATAAGGAACAAAATGTAAAACATCACAAAGACAAAAAGGTGGTAATGATCTCATTTTCATCGAGGTATAGACTTAGTACACTGAAAAATGATCTGGTGAAAGAACTAAAATAGAATTCCATTGGGCAATGTGTGTCATGCAATAATCAGAGACTAGGAATATTGTTGCAGTGCTAAATGCTGAAGTTAATGAGCATCTGACTCCTCATTGCAAGGCATCCCACCTGAGCCTCTCAAACATAAGCTCTCCAAATCATGTTTCTATTATGTTAATAGCAGTAGTTGCTTCTTTAAAAGAATCAGAAATTGTGCTTTGTTTGGCCAAAAAGGTGCAAACTGTTACCCACACAACAATATTCAATCACTCTGAGGCACCTTCAGGCATCAGCAGTGCTGTTGTAAAGGGTCCAGTAGCTCTCCTTGTGACGTGATGCATCCAATGGCTCAGCTGGTTTCACCTGCCCTGGCTCTCTGCCTGAGGCTCTCAGTGCTTCTTGCAATTTTTCCCTCATGGAATTTGGATGAAGCACTGGCTGCTTCCATGCCCAATGTGTCTGTGTGCACTGAGGATTTGATATGACCACTGCACTAATCTCTCAGGATACCACCATTGCACATTACCATTGTTTCTCATTACAAATGCCCACCATCTATTTCTGGGAAGTGGTGGCACTAAATGCAAATGAGATTTAGCTTTTCATTTCACACTGTGCCACCTGATACATCTGGAGGCCCCAAATCTTTGACATAAATTTTCCCACAGTACAAGCAAGCTGATTTTCATTCTCTACTGAAGAGAATATTACTGTGAAACCTTATGTTGCAGCAGTGCTGCATTGTATTTTGAGAGCTGAACATGTCTATGTAGCCTTTTTGGTATGTTTCTAATTGTGACATCAATCTTCATAAACCCATGAGATCGGAGATAAAGCCTAAATCTTTGATATTTTGCAATAGATATTCTGATTTTTTTGTAAGAACCAGCAAGAAAAATTCCATCGATAACAGATAGATAGGATAGAGACATATAACATGGTCTTCTTTTTCTTTTTTAATGCAAATGTAAAAGACTGTGAACTTAATTTTTTTGTTGTTGTTCTTGTAAAATACTCAGGCTTTCATACTTGCAGAAAAAAAGTCACTCTGATTTCCCACACTTGACGTCACGTATTTATGCAAGTTCTGTAGTTCTGTGGCATCTGTTGAACTTCAGCCATCTGGGCTCATGTTCTAGCCTTAGGCATCCATAACCTAGCAATATTTAACACATCTTTTTCCATATAGAATTCATTTGGCATCTTCTGAATTGTTGAACAAAGGTCTAGTAGAACCAACACTCTAGTAGAGTTCTATTATACCTTTGCTCAAAACAGTAATTCAGAAGATGCCAAATAGAGGAAAGTCTACTAAAGTTTATTTCTTCCGAATTATTTATGTGTAATCTCTGTTTCAAATACTGGCATATTCCACTCTTCAGCTAGCTTGCTAGTACACAGATAAAATGGTATGTGCTCTCTCTCTGAAAAACCTAAAGCAGCACATCGACATGAAGCTACAACTGACCTGTTCTGAAATCGTTGTCATAGTGGTTAAATCAAGGCAATCAAGTGCTACTCTGTCAAATGGATTGACACTAAATGTTGTGAGGTTTGATGAATCTAGGAGAGAGTGGGTCATTATATCATTTCATGGCACTGTGCACATCAAATGGCCACGAGGAAGTAACACAAGAGTTTAGAGTGCCTTAAATCTAAGTATCCTATGGCAATAACCAATGCTTATCTTTAGGACAGATTTCATTAGGCTGCATGATATTTTCTCATCTATTCTCTTGAGCACAGCAGATGAGTATGTCATATCACATATCTAGTTCATAGCTTTTCTGACAAATGTTATATGGAAGAGTGAACCTCATACTAAGCCTTTCAGTATTTTTAAGTATATCACTGAAAGGGCTTCAACTGTTTTATGATAACTTATACATGTTAGGCTTTAAATTTAAAATTCTGTTAATGCAATAATTGTTCTTGTTTTTCAATCTTCTGGTGAAGTGTCTAATGAAGAACAAGAATTCAAAGCGGTCTTTTGTATAACTCTTGTCATATGAGAACAGAAAAAATACCAGCAGCTCTGTGATAATTCAGATCCCCACCCCTTGAGTTCTTGTTTTCTCATACCATCACCAAGTAATCTATGGTTCTTTTGAATGTGTCTTCCACAGCAGGATCTTAATTTCTGTGTAGCCAATATGCAAATAAGTACTTTCTTGTGCTTATTCTTCTCTCAATAGTAGGGTTTTTTTTGGTTGTTGTTGTTGGTAGTGGTTTGTGGTGGTTTTTTGTTTTTGTTTGGTTTTTTGTTTGTTTGTTTTTGGTTTTGTTTGGGTCTT
>VYXD01007793.1:1135715-1175094 GCA_013397195.1 Hylia prasina
CCTTACACTAGACCAGGTTGCTCAGAGCCCCATCCAGCCTGGCCTTGAACAACTCCACGGATGAGACACCCACAACTTCTCTGGGCAACATATTCCAGTGCCTCACCACCCTCACATTAAAGAATTGCTTTCTTATATCTATTATAAACCTCTTCTCTTTCAGTTTGAAGCCATTCCCCTTTGGCCTGTCTTGTAAATGCTCGTGTAAATAGTCCCTGTCCATGTTTCTTGTAGGCTCCCTTCAGGGACTGAAGGACCACAATTAGATCACCCTGAATCTTCAAGAGTATTCATGAAATGAATTTAATGAATTATTTAGAACAGGTTCTTTGATTGTTTGAAACAGCACTCTCTGTTCCTCTCACCCTTCAATGATGGTATGCCTGTTTCTTTGTAGAGACATTTGGACATTTTCTTTCAGCCTACTCTAATTGATGCTTATGTATGCTTCTCATGACCTCCAGCAAATTTTCCAAGTGTAGTAATGTCATCTAGGCAATTCTTGAGTCCAGCCTGCCTCTTGAGAATCAAAAGTAACCTTTGCAAAATACATATATATATACAGCATTTTTTACATTTATTGGATTACTTATTCTATAAGGTCTTTGTTCTCACACAAAATCCCGCAGAAATCCATGATCCTTAGAGAGAAATAAATGCAGGCATGCTGTCTCTACAAGACAAATACAGCAAATAAAGTGACACTATCACACATTGCCTCAATATTTGGTGTGCACATGTGGGATTTTGGGAGATTGCTTTGGGACTTTTTCATCAGTGTAACAAAATCATTAACAGTGCATGACTACAAATGTTCATGTTCAAAACAGAATGAATTCTCCTGGCCACATGACATATTTTGGAATGGGATCCATGATAATGGCAGAAGAAAATGTCTATGCTTTCCCCAACGGTTGAATTTCTCTTGTAGGATCATAGTAATTTTCAGTTTTTGTGTAGATTTTCATCAACAGCAGTTTTCCTTGTATTTTAATAGTTTCTCCACCCTACAGCTTTACAAATGTCAACTCACTGCCAATTTCCTCACCCTCCGCTCTAAACTCCCAAGCTTTTCTAAATCCAGTCAAGTTGCAACAGTGACAATAGGTCTGATTCAAGCAGTAAGTATTCCCTAATGCCTGGTGTTCCTGTAATCATGTCAAATGCCATGTTCTATGACCATTTTAGCTGTCAAACTCGATGGGAGAATCACCTTCCTTGCAACAGCTTCTCCGACCAGGTCTGGGATCACAAAGCCTAAAGCATTCAGATAAGGCCAGTCCTTTAGCCAAGAGAGGGGGGAAATAATGAACATCAATGAAACAATATTTAATACCTGCAAAGAATGAGCACAGAATACATGCTGGTTTCTGCTTGAAGACAATGTAAAAGCAGCAATACCCATTCTTCAAAAAGTTCTGTTGCAAATGACCAGTTCGTTGTTTTCCAACGCTGACCCAAGTGCCACAACAGACTGTAGGCGCAGGTTGGAGGTGCACAAGCAGTACTGACGTCGGAGGCAGAGGGTTTTTTGCTTTATTACGAGCTGTCCCTGGCCCATGGGAGGGAGCACCAGGCCGCGGCGAGCCGAGTGCTGCGGAGGGCAGGGGGCGAGCGGCCCGCCATGGCCCCCGGCCCGCCCCGCTCCCGCCCGGCAGCGCAACCGAGCGGCGCCNGACCCAGGTGCAGGATCTTGCACTTGGCCTTCTTGAACTTCATGAGGTTCCCCAGACCCACCTCTCAGGCCTGTCAAGGTCCCTCTGGATGGCATCCCATCCCTCCAGCATGTCAATTGCGCTGCACAGCCAGGTGTTGCCAGGAAACTTGCTGAGAGTCCCTTCAATCCCACTGTCCTTGTCACCAACAACAATGTTAAACAGCACTGCTCTCAATACCAATCCCTGAGGACACCACTTGTCACTGTACTCCCCTTGGATATTGAGTCATTGACTCAAACCTTTGAGTACAATAATCCAGACAGTTCTTTATTCTTTGAGTGGCCTATCCATCAAATCCATGTCTGTCCAGTTTAGAAACAAGAATGTCATCCAAGACACTGTCAAGTTCTTTGCACAAGTCCAGGTAGATCATGTTGGTTGCTTTTCCCTTTCCCACCAGTGTTGTAATTCCGTCATAAAAGGTCACCACACTTGTCAGGCACAATGCCCTTAGTGAAGCCATGTTGGCTGTCACCACTCATCTCCTTATTTAACATGTGCCTTGGCATAATTTCCAGGAGGATAATGCTCCATGATCTTGCTGAGGCAGAGGTAAGACTGACTTTTTAAAATATTACATCCAGATCTAGTTCTAGTTCAAGACACATATCACACAGTAAAAGGAAAACATCAATGCTTTATGACAGGAAGGATGATTCTGTGAGTGGTGGATGCCTCAGTTTTTGAAGGGAGGACATACTGGTGGAATGGTAGATGAGATATATTTAGCCATCTACAAAGGAGCCATGTAGGATACAAGCTGGGATTTTTGTGTGTGTTTTATTTTTTCATGAAGTTCTCCTGGGCTTCCATACTTCCCTTTTTAAAAATGGGGGTTATGTTTCCTTTTCTCTAGTCAGTGAGATCGTCACCAGACTGGCACAACTTTTCAAGTATGATGTATAGTGACTTAAACTCTTTATCTACCAGTTCCCTCAGAACGCAGCAATATAGCTCATCAGATCCCAGGGACTTGTGCACCTTCAGGTTCCTGAAATGATCTTGAACCCATTTTTCCTAAAATATCTCTCACTACAGAAGGCCTTTCCGAGGCCCAATCTTGAGACTTTGGTTCTGCAAGAATGATTTCACAAACCATATTAGTTTGATTTAAAATCTGTAAAGACATAATAGGCCTTAATTTTTCAAATATCGTAATTATTCCTTTTTTTCCACAAGAATGAATTTAAAAAGGAGAAAAGACATGCATTAAACAAGCCTTATGATTAGAATTTTAAATGCAAATTTGTTAACAAAAAGTAAATAAAATGTACACAAAAATCCCAGCTTGTATCGTACATGACTCTTTTGTAGATGGCTAAATATATCTCGTCTACTATTCCTCCTGTATGTCTTCCCTTCAAAAACTGAGGCATCCACCACTCACAGAATCATCCTTCCTGTCATAAAGCATTATGATTTCCTTTTACTGTGTGATATGGTATCTAGAACTAGAACTAGATCTGGATGTAATATTTTAAAAAGTGAGATCATTAGATTTACACTGTGGTTTTGTGTGCTTTCTCTTCTGTTTCTAATAATCCCTCACACTTTTGGCACTTATTTGTCAGATGAACTGAACATTAAACTGATGGTTTTCAAAGTATTAACACTTTAAAGCAATAATTCTGAGACTCTTCTTTGATGTTAATAATTTCAGGTCACTCACTCTGTGTGTACAGCTAGGCTTAAGTTTCCTCATATAATTTACTGATCATTTATCACTATTTCTCTTATAATTTTACCACTGTCATTCAGTATCACAAGACCTTGTGCAACTTTGTCACCTTTGTTACTCCTTTTTCTAGACCTATAGTTGCCTAGATCACTCTTTGTGTCCCTTTCAAAATTTTTTTGTCAATTTCCATTCCTCTGACACTAACTAGGGCTGGTAGATTTTATGTGAGCTTCTTTTCATCGAATAATCAGGTTTTAGGGATCCGGTTGCTCAAAAATGAATGCTGCATTCATCTTCTGCTGACAGGCGCTCTGAAAAAATTCTTCGTGGCCAATGATGCTCTCAGAATCAGGGCTAGTGCTTGCTGGCACTAGCAGATTTTTCAACTGCAAGAATCTGCTCTGGTTTGTCATATTTACCACAAAACAAGTTGGATGAGTATCTGGGTCTCTTGCAAGGGCACCCTGTATGACAAGAGGTCAGGTGCTGCCCTGTGCCGGACATAGATGCTTCCACCCAGTTCTAGTTGGCTCCAACAAACCCAGCACAGGGCACAGCTGAGCCCCACAGCCAGACTGGGAAAGTGTATTTAAGAAAGGACAAAAGATCCTGGATAGGCAGGGGGGGACATAGACACAAAAAGAGTGAGAAGCAGCAGCAGGAAAACCCATATCAAAGAAGGAGGAAGAGGAGGAGGAGATGCCCAATGGCAGCAACCTATTCACTGCAGATTATGAAGAACCTACCCTGGATATCCTTGCCAGGAACCTTGGCCTGTGGACAGCATGTTGTGGAGCCAAGGAAAACCATGAAGGAGAAAGGGCAGAATCAAAAAACAGTTAGGTGCTAGCTACAACCTCTATTCCCTTTGTGCAGCTTGGAGCAGGTCTGTGGAGGGTAAGGAAATCTGGACTGAAGGTGTGAAGTTGACTTTGAGAAAGGAAACAGGAAAGATGATATTTTAATCTTTGCGTCTTTGATTTTGTTTGTATTTTGCTACCAAAAATATTAATTTTGTCAATACATGCACATTCTCTGAGTCAAGTCTGTTTTGCCTATGAGATTAAATGATAAACAATAGCCCTTCTTTGTCTTGACATATGAGCTTTCTTTCTCATTCACATTCTTCTTTTTTTCCCTGTCCCATCCCACTAAAGCAGAAGTGAGAGAGAGCAAATGGATGGGATTTTTGCTGTTAGCCAGGGTTAGCCCACTACAATTTCTCTTAAACATGTGTTTTACCTGGTTTAGACAGAAAACTTTAGTAAAATGACTCTTTACTTAACCGGCAGCTATGGCTTCAAAATAGACTGTAAATGTATTTAAGCAATCTGGTTTTCCTTATCTTTGGTGGTTTTTCCCCTTCTTGCCCCCCTTTCCTCTCAAGCACCTCAAGCACAACTGACAGATATGAGGATCATGAGCAGTTTGGATCTCACTCAGCTCTGTGAAAGCAGGAGCCTCCCTTGTCTGAAATTGATGCTGGTCATGAGTTTGAGACTTTCTGGATATATTAGCATGTGTATCTCTTGCACCATGAATATGCTTTGGGATACAAACACAGCATATTTTCATGGCACCTAATTAGCGAGGTGTGTGAACACTGGATGTAGGACTAGGCCAGGTGCTTCATCTTGCTAGTCTCAAAGTGATTTGATTTTAGATGTTATATAATGCAAACATTAAAGGGTGACGTCAGAAGTCTGTGTATGAGCAAAAGAGCTGACGTTGTGTTTATAATATTCTCAGCCTGTAAGAACATGGAGGGATTTTTATTAATTATTTTTACTTTAGTCTCATATAACTAAAAACAGTTGAACAATCTTATTTAAATGTTTACACAAAATTTGAAAAAGGGAATTAGGGAAAATGCTAGATAACTTCTCTGTGGATAGTTAAATATAATTTTTAAAAAGCAATTTCATTTTCATAATGTGATAACATTCCTATTAAATCAACTCATTTATAGGGTAACTGTCTTATGAAATCACACTAAGGACATACCAAATTAATACAGACAGTGTACATTTTTTTACACAAAATTTTTCATTTATTTCCCATTTGAAGTGGCAAAATTTGTCAGCATCATTTCATGCATTTGGAAAACTGTTCTTTCAACTGTAAATATATGTACAATATACTACGGGAATTAAATGCATACTTTTAAGACTGACTTCTTCCTCTGAACCAACAAGACATGTTTCCAAAGTGTACATTGCATCAAATAAGAAAATCAACCAGCCTGAAGAATAGAAATAATAGTTCCTTAAATTTACCCTTTTTTTTTGTATTTCATTTCTCCTGCACTCACAGTCTTTTCTATTTCATTTCATGTACATACTTCAACTTTTTGAGCTCTTCAGACGCTAAAATACGAGGAGATTAAAATTATTTAAGATTCAGCCATTAACCATACAGTAAGGTTTCACAGGTTCTTGTCCTAGAAATGAAATGTTAGCTGTCTCTTGTCAGTTAGTCTTTGATGTTTTACACACATACACAGAATAATAAAGAGGTATTGATTGACTTCTGTAGAGGTTAACCTTAAGATTTGTTACACTGAGCAGTGAGCACAGACTTAGTCAAGCTAAGGAAGGTGAATCAATCTCTTATTTTCATCAAAATACCAATAATTTTCGAGATAGGCATACAATTTACTTATAAACATATCTGGAGCTCAGTTTTGTAATTACTGAAAATCAAGATGTGAGAATATAATGTCTTCTTCTATTGAATTCTCGTGCACTAGTGAATGACTTGACAATAATGAATTCTGTCTTGGGGCAACTGAGCATTTTTGTGTGATGATTTCCCGAAAATATAGCTTTATGTCCTTTGGAAGAGAAAAAGGTGAAACTTATCACAATAACTTATAGTCTTTATATGCTCTTATATTTTCTACTGAGACACGAGATTAGTCAGAAACCGACAAACAAGAAACATCTACATCAAATGAAAACAGGCATAGTCTTTTTAAAAAAAATCTTATTTTAAAAAAATCATGTGTCTGGGTAAGAAGTAAGTTGAATAGCATTCTGAAAGTCACTCTAGGTCTAATAATAATAATAAAAAAATTTAAAACAACAACAACAATACAAAACCCTGGGCTTCTCTTTATTTTCATTCACCTCATATTTGCTTCAATCGGTTCATTCAATTTATAAAGGCAAATTTCTGCAACAAAGCCAGTGGAATTGGAAGAAATGTAAAAGTTCTTATCATCTTTAGAAATATTAAACTTCATCTCTATATATCTGAGAAAGTTTTAGCATTTTAATAAAATTCGAAATCAGCACTACGATTCCATATATCACTGTTTTACCAAGCCTTTCTTCTCCAGGAGTTATAATGGGGCCACATGGAGTTATTAAAAATTCTGCCAGCACAAGTCTGTAGTGATTAGGCCCCTAGGTTAAGATCCTAGCTTAGAAACTCCCAACTCAGTGCAGAACACCCACCAATTCTCCTATCTTCTTGGTGACCATGCCATAATCATGAAACAAATGGCTGTAACAACTGCAGATACTGGCTGGTACAAGTATGTCTGCACCAAAAAAAATGGGAATTGGCTAGGGAGGCAAGTGGAGACTACATCTGTCACCTCCAGATACAAAATTTTTGCACTTGAGGAATCTAGCGATCCATAAACTCTCTGAACACACCTCTTCCCTGAATTACCCTTACATCTGAGAATTTCTCCCTTGTCTCATTGTACTTGAGATCTCTCCCAGTTACCTAACACCATGTAGTGAGGAGGTACCTTTCTGTCTTCCCCACTCAAAGTCTCAGCCTGCAAAATGATAAAATTTGAGTGAGTGGATCTTCTTCTTTTTGAGGGCAGAATTGTTCTTTTGTACCTTCCTCTCACTTTTTATAATGCCATTAAGGAAAGTATAAGTCCTCCTTAAATGTAAACTTTGAACAGCACTGAGACTTGAATATTTCTAAATCTCTTGTGCTTCAGTTTTTAGAGCAAAAAGATGTCAAAGCGTGGACTAGACTCTGAAGACCCTTACACTTTCTGGAGTATGCAGATATACCTGTCACAGACTTAATAATACAATATTTTACCAATGTTTTTTCATTTCCGACTATTGCTGAAGAATAGGCCAGAAGACTAAGGAGGAAAAAATCTTAAACTAAAAAACCTGAAGGCTGTTACTTGGTTTTTTTTATTTGATCATCTACTACAAATCAAAGAAGTAGGGGACCTAATTAATTTCCTTCTTTTAACAGAAAAGAGAGATTGGATAAGAGAAGAAAAACATTGGTGTTCTTTCCTGTTGAATAGAGATCATTCTACCTCCTCTATTTTTTCAACAGAGCTCTTGATAGGATCTTCATCTCACAATGCCTTGGCATCATCTGGATTTTACTGGAAATAATTATCTGTCCTTTTGGACTATGGCTACATATTTTGTTTTCTCTGGATTTGCTGACTTAAGGGTTAACCAGAAAAAAAAATTCATCCTCTGAGTTTCTTAGTTTTAAAACTTCCCATCCTACATATATCTTGAAAACTGAAACCTCTAACTTCCAAACACCAATTGAGATGACATATATTAAAATAATTGTTGTTTCATTTTTACATCAACCTGGAAATCTGGAAATGTTCAATCATTTTAATAGTGAATTAATGCAAATTTCTCAAAAATAATAATTTTTTTAAAAAAGGATTTTTTTCTTTTTTCTTTAATATGGATACTTTTTGATAGATTCTAAAATTGATTCAATTTACATTCATGCTAAGAAAAATATGGTGACTGTTTTGAACAGATAGCATTTCTAAAACAGAGGGAAATTTTTTTAAAAAATTAGGAGAAACACAAATGATCTTTTGAGCAAAGGTGTAATGTGCCAGTATGGTAGTGTGATGGGCCTTCTGCTGTCAGAGAAAGGTTAGAAGAATGAGGGGTGGTATGAAGACAGATAGCATTTGGTTTGATAGGTTACACTGCTCCCAAGAAACAGTATAAAGCTGTCGATGCCAAAAAAATATTTACAACTTTATGTTGTTGCCTAACTTTAGTACATTGCTCTCCACATCCCACGATTTTTTTTTTCTTTTTATTTTGCATTTCCAGCCTTTTATTCCTCTCCCTATATCTTCTTTCTTGTTTTCTTTCCCTTTTGTCCTCTATTCTTGCTATCCTTTTCTTAGCTCGATCTCCATTCATTCATCCAAACTCCAGTTTCCAATACAGTACTTTGTGAATTTCATTTTTTACAATAGAAAAAAAAAATCTCAGCATCACCCAGTGGAAAGTTTTGTGCAAATGCTACCAAGGTAGCTCAAAAAAACCCAAAGAAACAAAACAAAACAAAACAAAACAAAAAAAAATCAAAGAAAAATTCCAAAAGGAGATTCATTTGAAATTTTATTTCTTGAGGGTCTTACTCATGTGTATTGAAGTCTTTGAAGTTTCAACATTATTTGTTGTAGTACCATAGCTAGTGGGTGCAAGTATTCAGTTGGGTCCCAAGGAGAAAAGATTAACCTTTTCAACCTGAGCCTTAAACCCACCTTGTGATTTACGTCATCCTATAACAACAAAAAAGGTGTACAAAGTCAATGCTTTGGAAGTGCTTCCCGGTGAAGCTGTGGCCAGAGAGAAATTGCCTATTATTACTTGTTCTTAGACCCTAAACTCTCCCTCACTTTCTAATACTCAGAAAAAAACCCATTTTACATATATGCTTTATATATATATGTATTTTTTAAATATATATATATATTAACACAGACATACTTAATCACAAACATGCATAGACTCTGTCATTAGGATTACTTGCAAATGTTTTACTATTATTGCGATGGAAAAAATACATCAGCATTATAACAAAAACCCTGTTCAAATACATATATCATTCGTTGCTAGCTATAAATAAGTACTTAAAAAATGTGTCCACTATTTATTAGACATAGTATAATGTCATGAGCTTACTGATAGACATAAATATCAGAGTAAAAATAAAGTGTTTGTGCATCCGTCCTATTAAATGTAATGTTTTCCTGAGATTTTGGTTAGTCTTATGAGACATTAAGAAATAGTCAATGTTATCTGAAGTTCTTGAATGTATTTTAAGATTTCACTGCCTGCAAGTGCCTCTCTGCACTGGTTTCTCCCTTCCTCTTCCTCCACCCCACTTTGCTCATGTCTCAGGAAAAGTGTACCTCAGCCTTCACTGACCATAAACAGATAAAACTGACATGTGGTCAACAGTACTTTAGGGCCTGCAAGTTGTGGTGAATATTCATCTTTTTTTTTTAGCTTCTAAAAGAGTTGTTTTTCTCTCTCTCCATGGCCATCTTAGTATCATTCATGCAAAGCAAGAAAGACAGGGAAGATCCTAACATCCAGGATTTTCTTCTCTGCTTTGACAGGCAGTATTGCTGTTCCTAAGTGCTGCCACTATTCACCCACGGAAAGGAATCTTTTCCGACCTGCATAACTGACAAAGACGGGCACATATGAATGAGCCCTGTATAGGCTGAGAACTGCAATATCAAAGCAGCATTATTTACACACCCTACCAGAAAACACTGGTCCTGCGCTCCCCTCACCCTTGTCTCCTGCTTAGTTTAACCCCAGGCCAAACAGCATGGCTTACTAATTGTGGAATGCTGTTTTGAATACAGGGTTCAAATACCAAATTTAAACTGCAGATTTAATCTTCCAAGAACTGTTGAGATGTATGTAATTTTCTTCCACAAAAGCTGAACAAAGAGAGGGTATAACATTATGATTGTGTAAATCTTCTTTCAACACCTCCATTGTACAAAGTGTAGACTCAGTGATTGAATAGCAACAAACAAAAGTCTCTCTTCAATTAAACCCCTGTGACTCACACACAGAAGGCTTCATCTAACATATCTACTATAATTAGATTCCTCCTTTAAGGTAAAGTGCTTTTGTTTTAAAACATGTTTGTAATAATGGCTGAAAAAACCAACATGATAAAGATCTGTTTTCTGATTAATGAATTTCTGATTCATTCCTTTAAAGAAAAGTCATAATTTTACACTGCATTGGTTTAAATGTAGCTATAGAATTGTACAAAGAAAAAAATCTAATGATGGATTTTTTCTGGTATCACATGAATTTCCATCACAATTCAGCACCTATAATCAATTGATATACTGTAGATAAATGACAATCTGTAAGCTAGAAAGTATTTCAACAGTGGTAGCTAGCGGTGAAAAGTTTGTATGTTTCCACTTTCAACGCTTGCACAAATTTAGTGGAAGCCTAAAATAACTTTCAGATGAGAAGCAGAAATATTTTATAATAAGAAAATATATAAAATATTCATTGTGCAGCAACATTCAAAGGCAGTGGGACATCAGTATTCATTGTACACTATTAAATATAATAAATACAGCTATTCTGTAATAGAAACACTAACCTGTTGCACAAAAAACACAGTGTGGGATGTTATCCATGAGGCCTTAATGTATCACATTCTTTCACATATAGGCACGCAAATCTTCACAGAGGCAGTGCAGATCTTCTTCAGTTTTAAGAGCTATTCTGTTAAAATGAGCAGGTGACCCAGATTTTCCATCACGTGAAGAGATGAGGGGGCAAAGTCATGTGTACTCTCCACAATACAAGAGAAGTGCTTTTATACCTGTACGGTATTCTGTAAACTTTTCCTTCATCCATTGCTCCAAGCAGCCCCAGGAGTCTCAGTAGAAGGCTCAGGATATGACCCAATAGATTTGTGTAACTCGTGTTTATGTGGCAATGCTGCAAGATTTATACCCATGGATTGAAAAGATAGAAAACAAGCTCACCTCAAGCATATGCAAATAAAAGTTGAATCATCTGGAGTTATTTTGATATACATATTGATAATGGGGAAGTTTGAGTCTGTATAACAAAATGAGGCTAATGTTAAATGGATACTAATGCTTCGCTTTATTTTATTGCCTTTTATTTATCTATTTAATTAATTAATTCATGACACTTGGGAATATGGTTTAGGGATGGTTGGAGTGATGTTAGGTTGACAGTTGGACTAAAGGATCTTGCAGGTGCCTTCCAACCTTAATCTTTCAATGAATCTGTGGTTCAATGTTGCTGTGAATGAATGATATTTGCATATTTTTGGAAGCGAAACTGAGAAGATAATGGCTTTATTTTCAGTCTGATGCCTGAACTTGTGGGTGTAATAGGAGTGGAGATCAGGGATCGGTTCAAACCCAACAAATGCTCACAGTTTTTAAAGGCAGAAGTATTGGATTCTGGCCTCCATAAGAATGGTCTAGAATGCCTTTGTCTCCTAGGTGAAAAAACAATGACTCAAAGCTCCTCCCAGCTTGTTTCTTTCCAAGAAACAGAGAGGGGACTTTCCTGTCTCCTATGCTGAAATACTAGCCTAGTATTGCAGCATATCCTAAGGCACAGTAGGGCATAAAAAGCCTCCTATTGCCATGGATGGCAAAAGATCTGAGAAGAATCAGATGGTGGAGATCTTGTCTCATAATTGTGGGCAAGGAAACCCCCCTTTCTGTTCTTGATTTTAGCTGGTTTTATTGAATTGTATATGCCAAAATATTTTCTGGGTTCTGCAGGTGTAATTGGTCTTCTTTCTCCATTGCCAGTGCCACTCACCTTCCTTGTAGCCTTTCTAGTCATCTCTACAACCAGGTGTGGGATCCACATGAGAAGACACACGTTCATTTGTCTTGTTCCTCCCTCTGTGGAACAGACTGAGCTAAATATAACCTTTTCCATCTACAACTCAACATTGCTATTATATATGACAATTTTTGTCCAAGAAAATAAAGTACTGTGTCTCCAAAGGTTATCTCTTTTGTTCTGTATAGAGGGACTACACAATAAAAACAGTCTTCTTTTCAAGGGAGACCACACAGGTGTCCTTCATTCTTGTTTTACTTTTTTGGTCACATTGTCAGTGTCACCATAGGTGGCACAAATTATTTCTCTTTTCCTTTACACTGGCTGCTTTTGGAATCTGTCTGTGTCTTCTGCAGTATTTAAATGATGCTGTCTTTCCAGAAGCTCTTTTCAAGCCCTGTTCCCCCATACTGATTTATAGGTCATGCTCTGATGCACAGAGCTCCAAATGAAATGAAGTTCAACCAGTAGTAGATCAAGGTGTGCTACAGATAGACAATAAGTATTTTATTATTTAGTTATTTATTTTGCTCTTCTTTTATTTGTGAAAGAATTGCCATGGCAATAGGTGTGCAATTGTTATGTCAGTAAGTTTCAGGTTAATATTTTCCTATTCCCTGAATCACTGTAAGATGTTTACTGTTCCCATTCTATTGCTGTCTGTAAAGCTTCTGGCAGCCCTAACTATGTAATTAAAATAGAATAAAATATTTATTTTTAAAATTCATTTTCTTCTTTCATCTCTGCAAGGGGAAAAAATTAAAGACCTTTCTTATTTAAAGTCTTGTTGAGATAAAATGATACAGTTTATTCCAATGAGGGAACATTTTCTGTAGAAGAAAATTGAAAAGCAATTGGTGCTATTTTATTTACAGAGTTCCAACAACATTATTCCTTTTAGTCCTTGAGGAAGTAATATACTCTCACCCTTAAAACGCTGTAAGTAGTCGATAATCCATTATTACAGTAAGCCGTACACTCTCACAGTAATTATCTAATAACCCCTTATAAAAGACCGTAGCTTCCTAATCTGTTTATAATTATCATTTCAATGATCCTGTGCATTAATGTCTGACCTTCAGCAACTCTGACCTGATCTTAATTAGCTGTAATATCAAATCATCACTATATAAGAAACTAGCCATGACCAAATGAATGAACCCCAGGTACAGCTAATTTCTGGAGCAATTATCTTTTCATGTAGGGAGATTTAAATGATTATCTGCACAATTTCACACAGTTTTATGTAATTCTGCGACATTATAAATTCTGTTTTAAATCATATTTCAAAGGCATGGCTGTGCAGACTGACTTCATATAGTACACTAAGCTATCAGGATTGTATATCATACTACCAGTGTATAGGAGTAGATGATTTTTTGTGTCATTATTTTCAATTACACAAAGTATATTTCACAAAGTGATAAATTGTAGCTGAAATATATAAATATGTACCAAGGTAGTCTAGGGGCTAGTGACATCCAGTATAAATTGTATGTCATTTTAAAGTAATGTTACATTATATTAAAATACTGTAAGTAATTGATAATACCATATGTGTTAAAGCAAGATTAGAAAATTCTAAAATGTATATTGGTAATATACATGCAGTATTTACAATGCATTTGAAGCTGAGTATCATTTATCACATTTTAAAAGCTAATGTATAAAAAATGAGAATACTACAGAAAATACTTGAAGCTGCTGTTTAACACACAATTATGCAGTACTAAGGGCATAGAACTATTTAATGTGTTATTAAAATACCCAGGCTTATGATTTATAGTTTAATCTGACTGGAACATAACACAAACCTTCCTGCCACCCCAGCTATTTACCTCACACTTTTCTACACATACAAAAACACACACACCAGTGGGAAAATTCATTCTTACAGATAAATCAAATAATTTAGGACTCTGACAACAGTTCTACAAGCAGGACAAGGGTGTGCCACACCCATGCATTTTCGAATAATACATCCCTGTAAAAACCCAGTAAGTATTTGTTCTAGGTTTTTTAGAGACACATTTTTTGCTCAGTTTGTAGAGAAAAAAAAAAAAAAAAAAAAAGTCTAGAACACCCTTTTATTTCAAAACATTGCAAGCTAATTGGATGAAGGATTTCAACAATCATATTATTTGCTGCCCTTTCCTAACACAATTTTTCAAAGTTAACCATGGAACCTTCTTTCTCAGAGCTCTTTCAAATGCTAACATTTCCTACCTATAAGCCAAAACATTTGTCCTAGAGCCATCAGATGAAGATAGCAGCCTGATGAGGGTGATTGATTTGAAAGGTAATTTGAATGGAAGATGTTGTGTACATCCTCTTAGTGATGCCACAATGACAGCTCAGACAACCTTTCTGTGATATATCACCCAGGAAAGCAGAAAAGAGTAAATTTAACAAGTGGCATTGCCTTCTTATCACATATTTTCTTTTCTTCTAATTTAGTAACTTCATTCTATATCACGTCTAGTTATTTATAAATATCAAAGAGAGTGAGCAGATGTCTTGTCTTACCTTTTATTTAAGTCAAGCCTTCAGTAAGTGATGTATAAATCAGACAATTAACATCCACAAGCTAAATGAACAACAAAAATAATTCTTAGAAATTATCAAAAAGTGAAGGCGAGGAAATCCTAGCCTTCTTTCTGATCAAATGGAACCATCTGTTATCCTTGTCACAGGACCATTTCTTTTCTTTTCCACTTCCTTTCTATATACACATATGTTTAATTCCTTCGATATACTTAAAATCAACCATGTGCTTTATAGGTCCTGGCAATTTTCTCCTTTACACTTCCAGCATAATATCTGTAGAGGAAAAAATTGTCTGTGCTTATATCAAACACTGAATAGTTTAAATCATTATATGAACTTCAGCCATTTTACAGGTTGAGGTTTTGCAAAAGTATGATGAATTATTTTCATAGAAAATTAAGTATTCACTGTAAAATTGCTGGTATATAGATCTTCTTGAAATATTATCATCTTGCTCTAAAATTCTTTTCTGTTTTAGATCTTCTGTCCTGCATTTCATTTTCATATCTTACAGTTGAGATGTGCATATGGACACTTCAGGAGGCTTAAAATCAAAATCAAATTCCTCTCTTCTTCAAAAGAAAATAAGTCTACATTTTAATCAAAGACATTTTAGGAGAATACAGATTTCCTTCTTTTTCACCTTCGATAATTTTAGTGTGAAATCTTGCTTTTTACCCCCATACATTTTACTTTAAAAAATAATTTAGTAAGAGCTTATATGAATTTTATGACATTCACTCATGGATTTTAGAAGAGAGAATGTGAGCAAGTGCACCATGTAATTGGCAAAGCTGAAAACTTTAAATTTGTGTAGGAGAAAAAGGCATTCAGGCATTTCTGTGTGGATTACATTTACTTTGGAAGAGAAGTAGGTACCTGGAAACTTGACTTTCTTCCACAAACCCACACACATACAGACAAGTTTTTCATCTCCTTCTTCTGGAGAATATCAAGTCAGAAGGACCTTGGTTTTGCATCTTAATTGAAATTACAATATTTCTCAAATCTGATATATCTCACATGAAGCCCAGTGTTACACATATAAACTCTTCTGGCATATTAATCTAAGTATTTATTAATCTGTTTGTCAGAAAACTAGTATGTGAGAGAGGATGATAAAGGGGTATTGCTAGGCGTAAGCAAATAAACAGAAATGAGATGGCAAACAATGAGACAGATGTTGCATAAGTCCAAAAAACTCATTGGTTCTTAGAGTGACTTAGCTTGGAAGCAGTTTGAAAGAGGGATCATGCATTTTTCCATGTTTACTCAGTGCCTGGTATAACAGAAAGTCAGCGATGACAGGTCACAAAGTCTACTGTAGAAATACAAAACATCCAATTTGCATTACAAATCAGTGATATAATGGGTTAAGGAAACTGATCTTTGGTTTCAGCAAAATGCTAAGGACCTTGTAATGATGACCTATAGGTATGTACAAGGCAAAATCATTTGGGACTGTCTAGAAAGTATTCATACGTGGAAGGGAACTTATTTAGTTATGACAAAAATTTCTCTCACGAGATTATGTTTTTGGGAGCTGATGAAGATTAGGTCCATAGGCAACATTCGCCATAGCTCATACTTAACAATGACAAGTCTGCCTCAATTAATAGAAGTGTTTCCTAGAATATTGAATGTGTACACTGGACACACACCTGGCACTAGACTGAGTGTGGATCTGGCTTATAAAAGTTTAGGTCTAGTATGAGTCAAGCATGCCATTTAAAGTGCTCCAGTGAGGATGAGGATGCAGTGAGGATGCCTGTGATTTCAGGGTACAATGACTATATTAATTTCATTACTTGTAGTTCTTTGTCTAGAGGCAGAGGAGGAAATTTAACTGCATGAAGAGACTTTTCCAAGAGTGCAGAAGGTATGGAAAATGTTTTCAGAGTATCTTCAGGCAGTACCTTGAACAGTGGGGTTTACTCCCTGCTAGAACTTTTTTTTTTTTTTTTTTTTTTTTTTTTTTTTTTTTCTCCAGTGAAACAGTGCTGAAGGTATCTATTTGCTTTTAGGCATAGGAAGGAAACAGACATCTGAGAGTTTTACTGGGTTTGTATTGCTACTTTTGCTTTTGTTTTTTTAAATTACTTAACAAGGTCTGTCATACCTTGGAAATTTAAACTCAGGTGAGCTTGTTTCAAAACTGTGGAAAACAGTTTTTTAAACATCTTAACATTGTTTTTAGGTATTTCCCCAAAGGCTTCAGCCTTCCTTTTGAATTGAGGTTTTACTAAGATGAAAAGAAATTCTCTCTCATTGATCCCCATAGGAAAGGCATTTGTCTTTGAACTCTATTTTTAGAGATGTTTTAACACATATTTGTACTTGGGGGGATATGGATAAATGTAGTTTTGTTTAAAATTAACATGTTTTTGTTTACTTTATAGGCAGGTAGAGTTCAGATTTTGTACATGAACTCAGCTAACACATACACCTCCTGAGAGCCAATGTTTCCTTTGAAGAATTTCTTTCTTACCTGCATGCTCCACCCTGCTGGGCTAAGTTTGGCAGATAGGAAAGAAAGTTTTCCGTGTGTTATTATTATACCTCAGAAGTATCATTCAAAATAAGGCTCCTGAAATTGCTAAGAGCTGTGCTAAATTCAATTTTTCATTCATTTTACATCTGTCAACCACTAACTTTGTAGAGTGACCTTTTGACTTTTACAACAGGACAATGTAAAAGGTTTTGACCAACTTCTATGAATCATCTTCATAGTTTTAAGATTCAGTGTAAGTCTTTATGCAATTCTTCTGAAAACTCATTAGCTGCATACCATATCTACAGTTTGAATTAAAAGGGATATATCATGTCCTGACCCCTGTTTCATACTGCTCTGATAGAAAAGTGAACCAGGCTATAAATTTTTAAGCTTTACTTGTTGAACAGTGGGACTGAACTTTCATACCTAAGACTTATCTGTAAAGGAAAGGCAAAGTTTATCATGTTGGATCTTAACATGCCAGGTATGCCAGCACAATTTCCTCAGTGGAATCCCTTTGCTTGTGATAGGAGGTCTTTCCTGGGAGGTAGTTCCCTTCACATGCACAGCCTACAGTTAGATTCCTCATAACTTCAGAATCTCTTTACATGGAAAACTTATTTTGTAATATGCTACAGGTGTCAATTTAGTGCATCTTTTTAGTCAGGTAATTTGCCATGTCAGCAATATTAACACACTGTGAAATGAAAGTAGACAAAGAGATCCTTGCAGACTGTGAGATCCACACAGAAGTCATCTACTGTGTGATTCAGATGTCTTTTGCTGTGTACAAATGATCTTTCATTGTACACAGGTTTCATACACTGACAGCAAGTATTTGTTTGTGGCTTCTGCTGTTAAGTTTATGTACATAAACACACAGAATCCCGCTGTTGTGTGACAAAGGTCTGAATGTCTTAAGTGAATTCATAAACTATGTGTGAGTTAATCTAGGATAGTAGTAGTAAATCTTGGATTTCACTGAAAAATTATTCCTCTTAGCAAAGGAAGGAGACAGGAAAATATTTTTGGAGCATCAAGCTCACTTCTCCTCCACTGGTTACTCTATGATTAATACTTCCTACTATTTCCTAATCTTGTTTATGGCCCTGCAGTTCTTTGACCAAAACTTTATTTAGGCACATGTAATTCATCACTCTTTGGTCTTTTTTGTAGTTTATCTTCTGCTCTTCCATCCTTCTGCTGCACCTATGGATATCAGCAGTTCATTTTATATCCTCTTACCCCTTATTTTGTCAAGGCAAGAAGCCCCATTTCTTTAAGTCTTCATCAGCTGTGCTTTCCATTCTCCCTACTACTGTAGCAGTCTTCTGTATTTTATTGGTGTAATTAATCTTCAAAATGGATAATTGGTATGATATATTGTATCCAGAAATAGCTTGTCTGATATATCAAAAGATTATTTTTGTGCAGAAAAAAAAATCAATAGTTCAAATTTCAATTGTTATCCCATTTCTGCTTTGTCTATCTCTGAGATCATCTGATTCTTTTTAGATTATATTCTATATTGCTTTTTATTATGATTTGATTTTCTCTTTTGTGCTAAAGCATTAACATCAGTATGAAGATATTCTATCCCAGGCCTAATTCCTGGAAACCCAGCAGCTTCTTTTTAGTTTCTAGTTCTACAAGTAAATATCTGCTTTCATTGAAGTATTTACTGCACATCACAATAACAAGAGACCTCTCTCCTCTGCAGGATTGATTAAACAGGTTTTTCAAAGATGTTTGTCAATATGCAAATTTAGGAAGTTACTGACAAGACAGTTTGAAGTTAATAGAGTGATAGCATGTCACATTCAGCTCAGATTTTCTGACTGTAGGCAAATGCCAAAGATATTCAATATCAATTTTAATTTTTACACGTTATCTTACTGCAGGAGGGAATTAATAAAAACCTGAATTATGAGAATTCCCAACTGCTAGGATGGAAAGCATAAAGGAAGAGTTCTGTAGATGTGCAATAGAAACTGATGAAGTCAGTAGTGAAGCATCAGAAAGAGAAGGAAAAAAATCAGTTAACTTCTGTCTCTATAAAGCTGCATGGAAGATTTAAAATTATTCTCCAGGGAACTCCTTTTAAGTTAAATTCCATAGTCTCATATATGTGTTTTATGACAGTTTCACATGGGCCCAGTCACTTGGGCCCTTTTCTGGTGGAAATCCTTTGGGTTTCCACCAGAAAGAGACAGCTGTGGATCTTACTGCAAACCATGAACCTAGTGGCTTCTTCAAAGATTTGTGTGGTCACTAATTCTTTCCGGCTTTCCAGGTGCACAGTCTTCACTGCTGGCATTTTTTACCCCCTAACTATTTTGATTTATGGCACCTTCCATTATGTCAAACTATGTTTTTCAGAAGGTATTTATAGATTTTTTTTCACCGTAATTTCTTCTTTCTTGAATATTCTGGCCCTCCAAGATTTTTTCCCCTCCTTTCCACCTTCTTCTGCTGTTGTTTTGTTTACCTTGCAGGCAGGACATCTTCCCATACTGCTACAGAGTAGCAACTGCCAGATGATGGATCGTAGCTTCAATGCCAAGCTGTGCTCACAGGGGTACCAAAGGGCATCAAAATTACCAAATCACTGAATCAATGAAATAATTAGTTTGGGAAAGACCTCTGAGATCATTGAATCTAACCAATGACTGGAGATCACCATATCAGCTAAACCATGGCAATAAGTGCCATGTGCAGTCTTTCCTCAAATACCTCCAGGGGTGGTGACTCCACCACCTCCCTTGGTAGTCCATTCCCATGTCTAATCACTCTTCCTTTGAAGAAATTCCTTCTGATGTCCAACCTAAACCTCCCCTGGCACAGCTTAAGACTTTGTCCTTTCATCGAGTCTCATTACCTGGGAGAAGAGACTGACCCTCACCTGGCTACACCCTCCTTTCAAGTCCTTGTAGAGAGTGATAAGGTGCCCCCCTTGAACCTCCTCTACACAACCCCAGCTCCTTCAGCTGCTCCTCAATAGACTTCACCAGCTTCGTTGCCCTCCTCTAGACGCACTCCAGCACCTCAATATCTTTCTGAACTGAGAGGCCCAGAACTGGATACAGAACTCAAAATGTGGCCTCAGCAGCAGTCACAGTGCTGAGGAATGTAGTACAGTGTTGTGCAGTACCATACTGGTATCTCTGTATAAAGGTATTCTCACAATTCACTCCTATCTGTGGAACTAAAGCTGTTGTAGGAACAGCTGGAAATTTTACTGACACAAGGGACCCTGTTTCTGGTTGCAGGACATCCCAGACTCTGAATGCAGCCCTCAAATACTGTCAATGTGCATTAATAAACTAACCAACTGACCATGCATTTGTGATGCTATAGCAAGAAGAAACAATGAACTAATCCCGCTTGAAATTCGTTTGATAAAACTAGAAAACAGAAACTATCCATTTACATCAAGAATATTTTAAAATATGTATATTTTTGGGAAAGTATTTCCTCTTGTATTTTGTAATTATTGAACTAAGGAATGACTATAACTCCTTTACTGTTTACTAATTAATAAATTATCATCTGCTTGGCCTGATGGCAAAGTTACTTCTAATATGAAACTGAAGAAGAGTCTATTCCGCACACCAACATTCACACTACCAGAACTGTTGCTGTAGATGGTATCTGGAAAACATGCCTGTAAATGTCATTGGGAAGGGCTAATGGGAAGGGTGGGCAGGGGGACTCTTAATGAAGTGACCTCTTTTATTTTTGTATTTGTACCAAATACATCTGGATATAAAGTAAACTAGGAAAACATGTTTATATTGACTGGTGAATAATCATGCCAAATTAAAATAGGAATTTGAAATACAATTTTTTGTGCATTTCGATTGAAGCTCATAACTTCTGTAGAGATTTTTATTTGAGTAGATGGAGGACTAGGGAATCAAGACAGAAAGAATTCTGTGGTTCGTGTTAGCATTGAGGGGTTGTACAATACATTATATATTCATTTTTATTTTTGTTTTTTAAAGCACTAAAAAAAAAGGGGATCAGTAGGGTGGGAAATGCATTTTACAGGTGATGTCTGCTGCACATACAGCTGTACAATATCTATGTGTTCACTGTTTGCTTATTCTATGTAATGAAAATCTGCTTAAGTCTCAGCTTATCAAAATAGGAAAAAACTTTTGTATAATATGAAAAGTAAAT
The DNA here is from genome assembly GCA_013397195.1 of Hylia prasina. Classification (NCBI taxonomy): domain Eukaryota; kingdom Metazoa; phylum Chordata; class Aves; order Passeriformes; family Sylviidae; genus Hylia; species Hylia prasina. Next base: position 1,156,980 of record VYXD01007793.1, read on the forward strand.
TTCAATTCACATTGTTCCCTGTGCATTTCTTGTAAAGATTTCCAGTTGGGAATAAAAGAAACATGCAAGATCCTGTCAACACTGAGTGTTAACAATGACTCAAGAACTCAGTCTAACATTAATTAAAAACAAAACAAGACAAAACAAACCTAGATTGATGAGATACAGAACACATTGACAGCTGGGGCAGTGTCTCCTATGATCTTGGGTAGTTGTACCATACCAAAGTTAGAGGCATTTCTATTGACTCCCTGGAGGATTAAGCATGTTCTTCCAAAGGTTTGCTTAAGAGGTATTTAATAGGTTACATTTAATTTTTTTTAAGGTGTAGAAAATCAAATATGGATTTAAAGAAATCCATATTCATACAGATGCCAATCAGTTAACTTCTGTCTCTATAAAGCTGCATGGAAGATTTAAAATTATTCTCCAGGGAACTCCTTTTAAGTTAAATTCCATAGTCTCATATATGTGTTTTATGACAGTTTCACATGGGCCCAGTTACTTGATCTTTACACAAAAATGAATACAATCTCTACTTTGTGCACATTCTTTACTGTTTACTTTTATTTTTAAGTCAGATTGAATGTAATATATTAAAAACACTTTAATCATTTAGTTATAAGAATTCACTCAATAGATTTTTCCCTCTCTTTTTAATAGGTCTTTCTGAACAGAGTTCTTTTGATCTCCTTGACTGCTTTCTATATTGTAAGTCTAATCCTATATTTAAACATTTTCCTACATTTCATCAAACACTCTGATTTAAATTTTCCTTAATCTAGCTAGTCATATTAATCTACTCCTTCACTCCATATTGTAGAGCATGTCATTTCCTTTTAAAAATAAATAAAAATAAAAGTGGCTAATGAAAATGACTACTACAACATATTTGAAAATACTCCACAATTTAGCATCACAAAAAGTGAACATTTAAGAATTCTAAATGCCACCCTAATTAAAGGAACCTTCCTTTTAAATGTGCTTTTTTTCACATGCATAAGAGGCCTTATTCAAATGAAGGGGAAGACCTTTCACATACATGAGGCTATAATAGAGAGCTTAGCATAACTTCTACCTGATTTTCAATGCAAATGGCAGAGGAGAAGTTAGTGTGTTGATGCAGATTATGGTTTATCCTTCTCACACACCACAGAATTCTTCACGCTCTGGAAATATTTTGCTTATCAGTGAGAAGCAATGATCAACACCTCGCACCCCCAATCCCAGAGAGACTCAGAAAGTGAGATCATCAATATTCAGATACAGTCAGATTCTCACGGTTCCAGACTATTAATTTGCTCCTAAACTGAAGGTTTACTGTACAATTTGCAGTATAAACATTTTACTGCTACATATCAAATATCAAACAGAGTGATTAAAAGGCAATTTAATAATGTAGGATTGCTGAAAAGTGGCAATTTGTATTTAAATGCATTGTGTGCAGGGAGACTGTTCCTTTTACTCTTCATTGAAAAAATTTAGTACTGTAATTTTCATTTGTTCAAAAAGCAGAATGTAGGAAGAGATTTCTGTACTGATATGGCAGCTATTCTCAAATTAAACTTAACAAGTGCATATATTTTTCACAATCCTTTAGTCAGTTCCTGTATTTACTTTCTACAAAAGCTTGAAGTCACTGCTCACACCCCACACAGGTTCTCCCTTCTGAGAGAATAGACACTATTTGTGACGTAACAGAGGAAAGAAATGAGCCAAGCACCACAGCCCAGAACCCAACTAATTGGTGCTCGCACTAACTGGGATTAGCACCTCTGATAGCGCAGGAGCAGGGCTGCAGCTGAAGAGGGGATCTATATGCTTGGTGTGCTGTTTTCATGAGGCTTTCTGACCATCTTGCTGGACTCACGTAGCTCTAGACTGTCTTTAAAAGAAGTGAAAAAGAAATCAAACACACAAAACAAAATTCCTCTTCACTCTTCAGGACAAACATTTGCCCCTTTCTGTTGATGTCAATCTTCTCTAGAAAAGCACGGTTGGTTTTGAGGTAGTCCTTTGCTTAGGATGTCACAGCAATGGCATTGCCATTTTTAGAATTCATTCAGGTATTTCTTCCCTGAGAGGAAAGTCCTAAAAAATTAATAATGGAAATCATTCTGCAATAGATTTCTAATATATTTCTATTGTAGCTTTGTATGTAGTGGTGGGTTGGTATAAGGGATAATTAACAAGTATTAATAAACCTGTTAAAAATGGACGTCTTCTACAACTAGCCTGCTACCAGGATCTTCCAGCTGGATAGCAAATCGACTTTCAAGCTGTCCCAGAAGACAAAGCTGGGTCTTGGAAATAACTAGAGAAGAGAAAGACACCATTTTTCCAGCTCCTCCAGAAGGTGAAAGCAGATTTTTTGTTTTCAAAAGTTTGAAATAAAATATTCCAAGAGCTTCAGTACTTTTATCAAAACATGGAATTTGAAATTATTCAAAGCAGGACTCTATGTGTTCTGTTTGAAAAGCAGAGATTTTATTTAGTCAGTAATTTAAATGAGGAGAAAATTATTTAGTCAACAGTTTTCAAGGTGCTTATATTTCTGATATTCCAAAGGCTGGCTTAAAAGGGGCCCAGAAGAGCTCTAAATTGCAATTAGGTATATTCAGTAAAGGTCATATAGACTGTGTTTTGTGTAACAGAGGTGTGAAGAAGTTAATTAATATATTTTCACATCTCAGGTGCATCAGACACATTGTCTAGAGGGTCATGAAATGGTGTCCAGGGAAATATTGATGGGGTGTGTTGAATTTTCCCCTCCATATGCCTGAACCTAACACTGTTCTAAATGGCTTCTTCTAAATAGAGACCTTGCTGCTGTGCTTTCTGTCTGTGATACTGCAGTGATAGTGGATTGCTGTCCTCCCATGTTGTGCCAGTTTATGCCCTAGCAACTTTTGGAAGTTAGAGGTGGCTTCAGTTCACCCTAACCTCCTTGGTGAAAAATTTTGTTTTCCTGTAATCAAAGTGCCTCGATGCCTCTGGGTTTCCAGACACAACTGAAATATTGCTTGCCTTTTTCCTATTTGTCCTGCTGCCTGTGAAGTTGATGGGAAGAAAATTTTGCCAGTGATGAGTTCTTCTGACAATCTGGATCTAGGTAACCTGTGATGTCTACAAGGTGTCTGTAGTATGTCCTCACATGGTTTTCATATGGTTCTGGCAGAAAAGTCTTCCTAAGACCTAAAGCTTCTTCCAAAGGGAAGATAATTCCCCACACAGATGAAAAATATCATTTTTGTGGGAAATGTCTTGCTCATACAGGGTAGTTATAAAGTGTTCAGTGGTTTTTCATTATGGTTAATTTTATTTACACTGCCATCTTTAACAATGTAAAAACACATCTGAAGTAGCAGATCCATCTTCTATTTTACATCTTACCATTGATAACTTTAATACAACTTCACAAATTTGCTAAATGCTGGATGAGATCAGGATAGGATGAAAATAAACTAACTGAAAGACAGCAATGAGAATGCTTTCTGATTGATTTAAATATCCAGAGAAACAATTCTGGATATCAAAGAAGAAATGTCTGGATCAGCTAATTGGATTAAATTTTTAAATGGTTCTATGTACATTAAAACTGACAAAGGCTCTTAAAAATCATTATTTATGCCCTTCTGTAAATTCTTAGAAATGCATTGCAAAATACTCGTGTTAAGTAATAGGACAACATGGCTAAGATAAATTCTCTGCAGATTTCTCCCAAGAGAAAGAGGAACAGAATATGTCCTTTTAATTTTGCAACTTTCTTCATATGCAGTGGTCTTGTTTCTCAAAGAAGTGCTATCACTGCTTCATGTATGACCAAGCAAGCACTTAAAAATAAGTGCTAAACTATTTCTATCCCAAATCATTAAAACAAGGTGCAAAGAGTCTTAAAAATTGCACCATTTTGTAAAGACAGCTAAGAGGATTTTCAGTGAGTATTTAAAAAGTTGCACAAACCCAAGACTCAAACAATCATCTCCATTCTTTGCCCCACTTATAAATGTAATTGAGTCCTTTTAGGAGACCTGGGAACTCTTCAGCTGGCATCCTGGCCCACTAGTTATAATGGAAATTATTTTCCAATATTCTTTTTCAAAAGAGAAGAAAATACAAAAGAAAAAGAACATATAAGAAATTAAAAAATTCATTAGTTTTCACATGACAAAAGGAAAGATTAGAGTTATGAACAACACAGGGAAATAGTGCATAAAAGACCTGAAGATTTACAAATGGGTTTCTGAGATAAGACTGTAAGAGTACAGTACTTGAGCTTCCCACTTAATGGATAGAAGTTAGATACCTGTGAAAATCAGTCCTTAAAACACAGCCAAAACAAAAACAACACAGTTGCCTCACTTAACTCCCATGATTTTGCAGAGGCTGAGCAGCTGGTTGTGGGTTTCAAGCTTGTCTCTTATGACCAAAGGCCTGAGTCCTGCCCTCAGGTCATATACACAATGACTATCTATTAAACATGCAAGGATAACCCTGGGCACCAGTCTGCACGACCATTTTTGTCTCTAGACAAAACACTAGAGATCCTATGTATGACATCTTCATGCATTCACAGGCATTCCAGGAAAATACTTGAAGTGAGGTAAGATTTAGAGTAGACAAATGCTATTTCAATCCTTGCTTTGCACTTCTCTGAGAAGTCATAGAATCATAGAATCATAGAATATCCTGAAGGAACCCCTAAAGATCATAAAAATTCAGGTCTTGCACAGAATATCCCAAGAATCACATCATGTGTCTGAGAGCATTGCCTAAACACTTGAACCTTGCCAAGTTTCATCCTGTGACTGCTTCCCTGGGGACCCTCTTCCAGTGCCCAGCCATCTACTGGGTGAAGTGGGATGTGAAACCTTGCTGTGCTTTATATATGCAATATCATTCCCTAACTATCAGCCACAATGATTATTGAATTCTACTTAAAAGAAAAATACTGTCTCTAAAAAGATATATCAGTATAATTCAGCCATAGGACAGTAGAACCTATTCACTGACTCTGGGTTTAATTTTTTTTTCAGAAACTTCCTCAAATCCACATACAGTTCTTAGTGCAGCATTCTACATTTGGATTTTCAATTTAACTGAAGGATCTATAAAAACTTGTGTTGCTCCAAAACTCCCAGTTGACCATAGAGAAAAGGCAGCCCAGGAGTATCAATTATCCTTGTCAACTGTAATTTACACTTTCTAAAAGACCTGGCAGATCTCTTCTTTCCAGATGCTGTAATAGGAATAATGTATGCAGTAAGCTGAAAAATTCATCTTGATAATGTTGTTCTTCAGTAATATTTTTCATTCTGATGGAATGCCAAAAAGATTTAGATGTTACATAGAAAAATCTGTTTGAATACCATTTGTAGAGTGCCTCATAGTCAAACAGAGCTAAGAACAGAGACAAAAAAGGTGATCAAATAGGTGGAGCTCTGAAAAGCTGAAATAATTTTGAAATTGCCATTGTTTTTTATCATCCTATCATTTCTCTTGTATGTTATTCTATATCAATCTGTTCTTGTTTGTTCTTAGTTCAGTTTGCAAGTTATTGAGGGTAAAAGCAGTGGTAATGCTCTATACTTGCCTAGCGTGATGGGAACACACATTTTATGTTCCTCCAGCATATAGAGACTGAGGTTAAGTAACAAAGCAGTTTAGCAGGCAGCCTGGCAGGCTACCCTCTCTTGCAAGAGGATATGCTCTTCTACCACTCCAGTTGACATGGCTTCAGTATTGTTTCACTAAGACATGGCTTAAAGCATCCTGAATTTCTCTTGATATTTTCTTGCCCATGTCCTGATCAGACATGTTCTGGACAAGCCTATGAGAAGCAAAGGAACTTTAACCACAGGGCATGTAGCTGGGAGCAGATTTTGCTAATGACTCCTGTAGATTTATTACTAACAAGGCAGATGTATCAGCAAGACTGAGTGATTCCTTGGCTGTGGAATTTAACTCTTGTTACTAACATATTCTGGAGTGCCAACTTTTAATTTGGAAATATGTTCCTAGCCCCTATGATGGGGTCTAGAAAACCAGTTTCAAATCTGTGATGTTTTCAATTTTGTTAACAACAAACATATTATTTTGTAAAATATAATAATAATAATAAAAGTAATATTTTCTGCCTACCTGACTCTCAGAGTCATCTCTCCAGGTTGCTGCTCCCTATCTCCTTTTTTCTACAAGAGGGAGTGAAATTTTATTACATATTTGGTGTTTCCAGCACTGCTGGTCAAAGAGTAGGACAATGGTTGGGAAGAATGCTGACAGGTGACTATGGAAGTACTTCAGATAAATGGCATATGAGAAGACAGCTTCAGGATTCCAAAAAATGAAGAAAAATAGTGAGTGAAGAAGACGCTAGAGATAGGTTCAAAGATGGTATTCTTTAGCAGTATTTCAGGTCCTAAAACTTTCCTACAGTCCAAGAAGTCCAAAAGAATGCCTCTTTAAAAAAAAAAAAACATGTAAATAATCAAGTATTTTGCATAAGTTACATGTATTCAAGTCCAAGCCGTCACTTTGTAGATACTTAAAATGGGAATGAAGAATGAAACTGTAAGATGATTAGGTGATGGATTAACCTTCTCATGGTACTGAGGCACACTTACCATTGCCTATGCAGTGTGCTGACCATTAAAATGGTAGTCATGAGTATCATGATGTTCACATGATATATACAGTTTTACATCTTCACATGAAGCAAAGCAGCTCTGGATTAAAAGAATTAGAAATACTGCACCTTTTCCCACTCTTATACAAGCTTAATTAATTATTGCAGCTGTGGCGTTTGGCACCAATACATACTTGTAGACTTGTTGAAGTCAATAAAATTCTTCAAGGCCAAAGAGTACCTCATAACAAATCTTTTTCCAGGTCTGGGGCCTGGAATTGTTTTGAGGCACAGCAGCTGTGTGAACATTGTAATTAGAGCATGTCCTCATTCTGCGGTCATATTCAAACAAATATATATCCTCTCTTGACTGGGCATGTTCCTACAGGCGAGTGCACCAACTTTAAATCATTTGTCGATTACGGCAAGACGCACACTCACAACTTTAGCTCACTTTAGACGCCTCACTAAGGTTACAATTCAGATTCATGAAATGCAGAGACCTAAGTGACCTGTAATTAATGGACAGAGGCAATTGTCTTCCAAGGGTGACTCAAAGCAGGTGCTCTGAACTTCTTAAATGCAACACTATGCTAAAATTGGTCTAATTTGATATACCTTGTTCAAGGCCATCTAACCTCAAACAAGACTCAGGAAAACAGTTTGAGAAGGTGGGCAGGGGAGATACTGTTCTCTGAGAATTATGACAATTCATGATGAAGGTATAAAATGAACTTACTAGGAAAAACTGGAAATTAACAGTGAAATTTAATTTGGAAAAAGAATTGTATTAAGTACACAGAAAGTTTTAAAAAAAGAAAAATTATCAAAAATATTAGAAAAGAGGCAACATTTAAGTTTATAACTTTGCTTTCAAAGTCTTCAGAGCAAAAGAATTACACACAAGGTTTTCCAGTAAGCAGAAGGGGAAATGGAAACAGAAAGTCATGAACAACAATCATGGAATTAAAGACAAGACATAAATCTAATTTTCAAAGAAATTTAGGGAATGCTGGATGCAACTGAAAGATAATGGGCCTTCTCAACTGATTATCATGTGGAAACAGAGGACCTATTGCTGAGCAATCTTACTGGAGACATTCATGTACATCCGTACTCCAAGCATGAATAAATTCAGACCAGGGTATGTCACAAGCATGAAACACTAGGAGGCTGATGAGAGATCATTAGTGTACTGAATGTCCTGATTTCTAGAGATGAATGAAGACTATGAAGTTTGCAGAGCCTGGCTGGTAGCTATGCCTCTGTTAGAGGGTAGGGCTTGGGCTCCAGTCCCTGCTTTCCTAACACAGCACACCACCAGAGACCCAGTTTAGCCTACAAGAACCTCCTGTGCTCTCTACTGCATCTTTATGGAAACAGGGGTAGTTGTTTCAGCAGCCAAGCAGAAGGACTGTACAATGTCTTTAGCCTAGAGGCTTTTTTAGCAGGCTTCCTTCCCTTCCACAACCACTCTAGCAGAAAGAAGGACCTGGACTGAGCTCAGCATTCTGAAGTATCAGCACTGGGTTTCTCCAAGTAGTTTCTTTCCTTAGCCCCTGCAACTAGACCAGCAGCTGGAATGCATGGAACAAATGCAGCTATGCACCTGATATCCTGCTACTCTCTTCTGTTCCCCATAGCAGTCACCCATGTCAACAGATACATAAGGGAAAAAATTTCTTGGTGACAACTAGTGGTGTGAAAGGCAAATTTTTGTTTCTTCGGAAGAGAATCTGTAGTGGGAATTGAGATGGGGAGGGAATGGGAGAGTGTGTTTCAGATACTGCAGCTGCTAAGGCTGGGTGATCTTAATCTAAGCAACATAAACATAACTAAACATATACTAAACATAAACATTTCAAAGTTCAGAGTTCCTTTTTCTAGGTGTCTTGACACCAGTTGGGAGTGGCAGCTTCTTGTTCTTTCTGTCTCCCAATTTCCCAAGCCAGACTATTCTACCAAAAAGTTTGTGGTATGAATCTAGAGCCCTATAGGCCAGGGAAGAAACTGGAGAGAATGGGGGTCTCCCCTTTAGCATCTTTCTTTCTAAAAATCGATGCACTGACAAACTGAAGTAATAGAAATATTCCGTCTGGTTCTTGCAGATCTGAGGTACCTGCTCTAGAGAGGTGGAGACATTCAAAGACATCTCTGTCTTTTGCACATAAGCTAAAGTCATGTCCTGTAGCTCACAGGCTTTCCCTACCATCCTTTGAAACAGCTGAAATTGTGCACTGATTGGATAGAGAATGTACATATCAAAAGTAATTGCTCTGTATCCCCTTGCCAAGATGCATGCAGCTGCCTATTGAGACACCTAAGCTGATGTTCCAGGCTAAAGGGGGATCGTTTCCATTCTCAACATTGACATGCCATTTTTATTTTAAGAAATTGCAGCAGTGGGTTGTACTGCCATCTCATTAAAATTTAGAAAGGAAAAAAAATGCAAAAGAGTTTTTTCATTAAATAGTTTAATCTCCTGATACAAATACGACAGGAGAACAATAGCTTCAAGTTTTGCTTTCCCTGCTTTGGAATATAAACTCCTACATCTTCTCTCTTCCACATCATGGGCAAGTATAATAACCACTGCTCTACAAAGTCAGGTTGGTTCTTTTTTTTTTTTTCTCTCAGCCTCTCTTGTTGATGCTATTCCACTTCACATAAATAATTAAATATTACTGTTAAATAATAAATATTAAATAAATGGGCCAGTGAGAGAGCAAGAGAAATCCTGGCACTAAGATCTTTCTCATAACATTTTCACATATTTTGTTGGGATTTTTTGGGGGGAATACTCATTTTTTTTCATTTTCTGCATTTCAAAAAAATATATAATTATGAAAAAAAAAGTTATTTAATCCTTTTTCCTATAATTTGTATCATAAGTTGACTAAACTGAACATGAGTGCATCTGGGTGAAAACATTGTTTATGTTTCAAATCTCAGGCAGCAAATACCAAAAGTGTCCAAATTAATTACAGTAAAGAGAAGAATGGCAGAGGTAGGCCTATTCAAATTTATGGTCTGCCTTTTTAACTAATGCCACATTTTATTGGGAGTGTTTTCTCTTCTGTGTGCTATAAACATGTATTCAGGCAGCTGTCTAAACAGAAGGTGTACTGAAATAAAAAAAAACACAAAGTGATGTTAAACTCCTGGAGCAGCTGTTGAAGTGGAAAATGTTTGCAAGTCATTGCTCACCTTCCAACCATGAGCATTCTTCTGCTTTGAGAATATTTTTTCTCCCTCTCCTTAAAAAACCCAGCAAACTAATAAACAATGAGTTCACCAATGCTGTCTAAGGGGGGAAATACAAGCATGAGACCAGATTTTGAGCAGCCTGTAGAAGGACTTGAAGACTACAAAAATTAAGTAGATAGTAAGTGCTTGATAATCAGAAAAACAAAACAAAACAAAACAAAACAAAACAAACAAACAAACAAACAAAACAGATGTAACTTTATTTTCATAGATTCATTTCTTCTAGAAGTGTAAGCCACAGACTTGCATATCGGTTTTCTGCACTTATTATAATGAACCATTTTCTTCTCCTGCAAATTTCAGGATATTTGGAAGAGAAAATTTGAACTGGTTATTTCAAAATAAGTTATTAGACATGTATTTAACAACAAAAACCTAACTACTGCATGAAAATTTGTGTGCATTTTGCTCAAAATGCATTTTATTACTCTAATTGATTTCACTACTCTAGCTTGGTTTTAGTCTTTGGACATCTTTACTGTGACTTAAATTTGCCAAGTTTGCTGTTCATTATAAACTGAAAAATGTGGTTTTGGCATTTCTTCAGCCTTAAGACCCTTTTTCCATAGAACCTGAAAGCAAATATTCATGTAGGGATGGGCTGATGTGGTGGCTGATTTGGTTGCATAAGACAGGGATGCTGTGGAACAGTGTTTGAAGTTATTCAAGATCGTATTAGGTGTTACTAAAATGCAATGAGCTGTTCTGAATATGTGTCTGCCATTTGGGGCTGATGACTTGCAGAAGCTGGTTTTGAACCAGAGTGGGGCTGTACCTGCCCCTGTTGTGTTACAGGAAATGTGGCTGTTCTAGTTTTGCTTCAATCCATTACCCAAGCTTATATGGTAGGTTTGGATTCAAGTCTGTCCCTCTTCTTCAGAATAAAAGGCTTTAAGATAGGAAGTTTTGTTTTCCATATATCCCTCTGTAAAAAATATAGATCAGAATTAAAACAACAAACCTGCACCTCAACACAAAGGTTATCACAGCATGTATTAATGGCTAAAATAAATACATTTTCACAACAAGACGAATTATGCAGCAGTATTCAGTATACCTGGAAAGGTCAGCACAGAACTCGTCTGGGAGCAGAACCAATAAATTATTTGTGTGATAAAAGCAATGTGTTGCCTAGAACAAAATGCACTGTGTTTTTTAACTCTGACAATTTATTTTCCTTATAAATAAAATATTATCCATGGTAAAACAATGTAGTGTTCAGTGAACAGAAATAATCTACAATTTTTAGCATGCACTTTAACAATGGTGTGAGTAACAGTGAAACAAGTTCAGCAGTAGATGGAGACTAAGAGCTGGCTCTACAGGTAGGGAGGAAGAACTGTGGTTTTAGTGTTTCTAAAAATACTATGATACAATCAGCTCTTGTTGCAAGATGTGCAACCAGCTGGAGTGAAAATTCATAATGACAAGTAGATTTGTATATTCTTTCTGTCCAAAGTATCCATTTGCTTCATTTATTTTTTTCTTTCAGTGACATACAGCACCCTGCATATGCAGTGAGAACTCTGCTAAATCTATCTTCAAAATCCTTTAGCAAATTTAGGGAAAATACTTTAAATTTATGTTGCATAATTATTTTATCATACATTTAGTCATGAAAAGGTCTTTTAAAAGATATGTTTTAATTTTTTTTCTCATTGAAAATCTTTGTGTTTCTAGTCAATCTGAAAGAAGCATTTAGATCATAACATGCAAGTACATCTTAGCACATCTTGCTCTCTTTCCCCTAGCAAAGCCACTGTAGGGCCTTTCTTGGCTGAAACCTGATGGAAGCTCCTTTAAGTATCGAGATGGAATTAGGGCAATAGCAGCTGCAGCTGCTGTTGTATGCAAACTCTATTCCAGCTCTGGCACTTCAATGCTTATAGGTGACCGGATAGAATCAAAGAGCCTTTCCTGAACTACTTAGTTATGAGTATTTTGGGTTCAACAGATGACCCTGAAACTTAAGGATGTGCTGCTGCCTTTCTGGCAATATGTGAATTACCTCAGCTCATCCAGGATGCTTATGAAACACTGACAAGAGAAAGTGTGATAAGTCAGCTGATGTTCACGCAGCTAAGTGACAATTTTCTTCTCTTACCTTAATGTTTATTTGTATGTAAATTTAGAAATTCAGTTCTATCCTCCCCCTCTTTGTTTTTTATCTTTTTTTTTTTTCCCAAATAGAGTACAAACTTTGGGAGGATGAATATTGCTAGAGATAAATACCATAACTGCTTTTGTCCAATACTATAACATATATAATACTGATGCACTTTTAATATTTTTTCTTTTTTTTTTTTGTTATGAACTATCTCATGATATTTTCTCTTTTTCTCTTTTTTTTTTTTTTTTTTTAATACATCTGTGAATGTATTTGTGACTTCCATATCAGCCAGAGATGACCACTTTAATGGTTTTAGCACTTCATACTTCCCCAGCTGCGGCAGGATATGCCAAGCTATAAGTCAAGTCTTTGAATCTGTCCTGGAGCCTGAGTAGCCATGACAGTTTATTTCTTCGTTTTTAGCAAAACCTAGAACTTACCTAAACTTCTACTGCCTTTTGAAACCAGTGACTTACAGAAAAAAAAAAATAATAATAATAAAAAAAAAAGTAATGACATTGGTGTACAATTTGCTCATACCAAGCATTCACCTGAACTGCCCTTAGATTTCTGCATTACTCCTAATTAATAATTAGACTGCAGCTGAATTCACTAGAGAGGCCTAACCACCTTAAATGTTGCCTCTTATAAGGAAAGCCTAGAAAACTAGCCAGATATCTGTAATGTATGTGTTGACATGCAGATGAGGTGAATCCCATAGCTGTGGTCCATAGAACTGGAAACAGATGGAAAGCTGCAGTCTGATTAGTTGACTGGTACCACAGCTGCTCTGATAGAAACACACTTTCTCATCCTATCCCCAAAATTAAAATGGTCATCATCAGCAAAGATTAATTATAATCTGTCAATTTTATGTGAAAGGTAGCAACTATATTTTCACGAAACAAAACCCAAAATATCTTTACAATAATGTTTTCATTCACTTGATATTAATAGTTTGGTATGAACTACAGTGTGATGGCATACAATGTGTAATTGTACATATCAAAGCTCGAAGTCTAGACAAAATAAGCAGATAAGAAATTTTTCAGTTGTCTTGAGCCACTTGAATTTGTGTTTTCATTTTATGAAATTTCTAAGTTTCAGCTTTTCCTTCTGAGCTAAGGGTTTTTTTTAATTTCTCCAGGCATCTCTAAATTCATTATTTGTTTCTCAACTAGGTCAAATTTGCCTTTCAATTTAAATATATTTTCATATTTGCCAAAATTGGTGTCAAGGGGGATTTTTTTTGGATGGAGGTTACAGAGCATTGCTCCCTTTTCCTCTCCCAGGGTTTCCCAGTGTGTCACCCTGTTGAGGACAATATGTTCTTTCAGATCTCTGAGATTACACTGTATTACAGTACCTATTTTAGCTCATCTCTCATTAACTTTGGCATGATAATAAGTAAGATGCAGCTGGATTGCTGTGGCTGTTGAGATTGGAAACAATGAGCTTGATGCTTGGTGTGATAGGTGAAGGGCAACTCTTTTCAGCACCAGAACTCTAGGTTAGTTCCTGCCCAAGAAAGCAATTTTTGCAGACCTGTCCTGAAAAATTATAAACAAGGTAATAGTGTATTTTTCAAAAGTAGAAAAAGGGTGTCACACTAACTGAGATGTAAATTATAGGAATTTGTACAGGAGTTTTGCATTTGTAGCAGGGGAGGAGACACACCTGGTACATCAGCCACAGGACAGACAATGTGCAGACTCAGCTTCTCTGTCTTGGCCTGCTTTCTTGTCTCACTCATATCATTTGGAAGAGGAAACATGAGGAAGCATGAGATCATTGGTAGATCTTGGTGAAAGCACTTGAAGATAATGTGCCAATTATCTGTGCAGCAGGGCTCAGTTACAAGGTTATAAATATTTTTACATGAAACCTAGCTCCCAGTAACTTTAAAAATAAGATGGAAAAATTGAAATCACATGACCATTTATTTCTTGTTTACTCTTTTTCCCCCTTCTTTGGTAGGAAAGAGTATTAAATTTTCCAGGACATTAGTGAAATTTCTCATATATATATATATATATATATAAGAGCTAAGGTTCTGAAATCATCTGCAATGCAGAATGTCAGAGCACAAAAACTTTTTCACCTTATATTTTACACTAAATCTGACTAAAGAACCCATCAAGAGACTTAGCAAATCATCACGTCTTACTGTAAAGTAATTTACAGTTGCATTTGCAGGCAGGCATCAGCAGGCTCAAAACTCATTACAGCCAAAGATAACAACATTAACTTAATCCTGACAGGCAAAATACTCTAGTCAATACAATTGCAGGTATGGTGTGTTGAAATATCCAACTGCAAACAATCCTGAGAAAGGTCAATGCAGCATAAGTGTTTAACAATACAAGTGTTCCAGCCCAGTGTTTTAGTCAAAGGTTATCATCAATGCTCAAATCAGAGAAATTCACACTGAATCATTGCCTTTGAAGTTTTATTAACACCAAGCTTTCATCATAACCACGAGCAATAGTATTCATGTGTCACAAAGCCTTTGTTTGCAAGCCTCATTAGAAAATGTATCCAACTCAAAAAAGTGGGTGAAGAAGTAGTCAACCATTTATTTGCATTTTTACAATTTGTAATCTTTCTGTTCATAATATCTTGTTTACAAAGAAAGGTAGGTAAATATCTGAACATTTGCATTGCTTCCAAGCCCATATTCTCTATAGCACTAGCAATTCCTAGATAGTCTGTTGTTTTCACAAGATCTTTTGATTTATATTAATAGTCAAGCTAGAAGATATGTGACTTGCCAGAGTATACAACCAAATTATTAAATAAAACTTAGCTGAATTCCTCGTTTAGGGGCACAAGCAACTGTTTTGGAATCAAGCACCAAGAATAAAATTTAGCTGTAAGAAGTAGTAGTCACTTTCTGATTAGCAAAATTTCAAGAAAAAGCAGGAAAAGGACTAAAGTACGACAATGATTTGCCTCAAACACATCTTTGTTTCATTTGAATAAAATCCCTTACTGATTTTGATGCTTGCAATAAGTCTCTAACGTTAACATATAAATAAAACAACATTTGTAATATCTATAAACCATATAAGGCTGTTCCTCTGTACTCACTTAATGACAAGTGACTGAGATTCCAGCTTCTAGTTATAGATGTGATTTTTCAGGTTGGCTAATGCAAATTGCATCTTTTTTAAGGCTAGTGTTTTCAAGGTAATAGTAAGACAGGAAGCTTGTTCCTACTAATATTGTAGGTTTAAAAGAAAATAACTACTACAATTATTAGACTTTGAGGCCTCATTCCTGCATTGAATCATGTCATGTAAGGGATAAATGCAAGAAAAATTCAGAAGTTCAGCACTGGATTTTTTTCATCATTTTCCAATAAAACAATGTTTGGTATATTCTATTAATGGGTTAACTCTTCATGTGAAGAGTAGCATGTACAGATCGCTGTGGAAGATTATCAAATTACTCTTTGCTGTGGTCTTTGCTGTGGGGGGGGACAGCTTTTATTACAATAATAACTGGCACGTTACTGAGTCATGACTCAATTTCTAGGAGAGAGCTGATGCTTCTTGGAGAGGGACAGTCTTGAAGGTTAAAGCAACCATGCTTCATTAAACAAATGTGTGCCACTAGATCAAGTGCCAATAATGACATAACTGACACAGAGCAGAAGAGGTCTGCACCACTGTTCTCACCTTGTTTCCACCAGCGTGTGTCATTGTGGATGCCTGTATGAGACCCAGCACCAGCAAGGGGAAGAAAACAAATGATGCCTTCATAGGGAGAGATGGGCACAACAGAGAAATGTAATTTATCAAAACAAAGGAGAGACTGGAGCTGAAAATCTGCATACATGTGTAGATAGACCTTAATTTCCAAGGTGTTGCAAAGTATACTTTGTGGAAAATAATAAGAATGTCTTTCAGAAGATTTGAATTGTGTCCTCTTTGTTGAACTGCAGATGGGTATATGAAATATCAAAACATTTGTGATTAATCCACAATTTGTGTAAAGCATCTGACTGCCTGCATTTGAATTTTGAATCTATCTCTGAGTAGGTTTGTAAGAGCTAAAGTGTGAGAATCAGTGGTTATTAATATAAGCTGAAATAGTCAGCTGTTAACATAAATACTCTGCTCCTTATAAAACTTAATACAGCTCAACAGTTTATACCATTAATTCATTCTTTCTCCAGTGGTGATCTTAGCAGAGTGACATGATGGACAGATAATTGAAAATAATTTTTAGTTATCGCAGCTCTGTATATTGCCAAGTCTACTTCTATACCAGACACATAGTTAAGGTCAAGCAATGATATCTTTCTCCCTCATGTCTCAGTAATTATGCTTCAAAGACTCTGAAACAAGAAGTTTATTTTTTACTTAAGTGTTCTTACAGGGCTCCTTCTCCCAAATATGCAAAGTGCTTTTTATTATGTAGTACCCATTCACTCAACCCAAACCTGCCACCTTTATTTGAAATTACTTTGGGATTTTTAGCCTTTCTATTTTGCAGGGAGGGTGCACACTCACTTAGTTGAACACTGAGGGTCAGCAATGTGTTAGTGATCCTGACAAACCATTATCCCTCTCCATTGGAGTCACCTAACACATAAGACTATTTTGCCTTAAAAAATAAGCGTGGAAAATGCCATGTGAAGGTGAAACAGTTACATGAATATTGTCCCTTACCCTCCACCTAAGGTGAAGCATGCAAGGCATGATGCAAGTTTGGATGTTCATACTCTAATGAGTAAAGTCATGAGGCTGCCTGGTTCCTTCCTGAACAAGAAAACTTAGGAGTTTCAACAGCTTTTCCAAGAACTTCATGGCTACTACTACTATTCAGTTTAAATCTTATCACTTGTCTGTTCTACTTTTGGTTCAGCTTATAAGGGGTTCAAGGCTCCAAAAAGTCCTTTTAAAGGACATTTAAGTCAGGTCACACTTGCTACCCTTAGATGTTCAGATCATCTATAGTCTTCTTTCCTGGTTTTATAGTAAATGAATCATCACACCTTTAGTCTGATAATTTTCACCAGCAGCAAGATTTAAGAGAATGGTAGTGTGGAAGTGGAAAGGAACTGTGACAGGGAGTTTGCTTTAAAGGAACAGTGGAAAACAGAATACAAAACACCTTTTTCCTTTATGTGTGTTTTTGTGTACAGTATGCACATACAATGCAAGTGAGTGCACTTTTCTGTTCATGATGAAAAACTTCTGAAGTAGTTGGCTCCTCCAGCTACTTCTCCATTATAGTGACAGAGAACTGAAACACCTTAAAACTTGCTTCTCAGATATAAAAGCCAATAAGCAGTAATTAAGGTTGAGAAGGCTTGCTGCTTTTTAACTAAGCTAAACTGACATACACTATCCACTGTGTCAGGATATTTGGGGGCCACAAAGGTTAATCACTAAAATTTAGCATGTAGCCACCATGGCAAAGCACTTCAACTATTTCAAACTAGGTTTAACTGCCTTGCCCCTACTGTAGTCACCCCTTATCTGTTCACCTCTGTTGCTGAATGCCTATTAGAGAACAAATTAATAGGTCTGAGGTACTTAAGATGATCTAAAGACTTACATTGATGTAATCTGTTTAAGATGATGTAGAGGTTTAGCATAGATTATACTTATATATCTGAAAGCTTTAGTTTGGTTTATCTGCAAAAGCCCTTCCAGGACACAGTTTGGAGGGAATAGAGGTGTAAAGGGGAAAGGGAAACATTGGAAACGTTGAAGAACAGTGAAGCAAAGGTGCATATTTAGCCTCAAGCCATGCACATGAAAAATTATAAGAATACAGATCTAGGAATATATGGTTAGTCTGGAATACTAGAAAGATGCCAGTCAATCTATTTTATTAAACATCTCCCAAATATGTTAATGGGGAAATTACTGTTGATGTTATTAGGCAACCTTTAGGTTTGTTATTTGGTAATCATTAGAGTTGTTTGACCCTTTGAAAGACAGAAATGAAATTTTACTCTCTAGACTAAATGTATACATTTATATATTTAAATAAAAACCTGCACAAAAGAGAACTTTGAGGAGAGTTAACAGCATTCGTCACCTTCCAATTTATCATCTCAGCTGTAGGATAGGTATCACTTCCAATGAATGCTGGGA
>VYXD01007793.1:1178487-1258550 GCA_013397195.1 Hylia prasina
AAAAAAAAAAAAAAAAAAAAAAAAAAAAAAAAAAAAAAGGAAAAAAAAAAAAAAAAAAAAAAAAAAAAAAAAAGAAAAAAAAAAAAAGAAAAAAAAAAACAAACCAGAATGCATTCAAGAATTTTGAGCAAGATATTTCTCATTTTTCTTCAAACCCCTCCTATTACTGGGCTTACTTAAATAATTAAGTCTCACATTTGTAACTGCAATTACTAGTTATCAGATTATACACAATAATTATTAAAAGGTACACAGAATACTTACATGGAGAGTTATCTAATCCAATTCTGCAAATGGTAACCCATTTTGCAAAGTGAAAATCTGTCTTTTTGGACTAATTTTCCTGGTTGTTTCTCCTTTCAGCATACACAAAACTTTTAGACTGCCTCCGCTTTTCTTCGTCACAGGGTGATAATTTATGTTTTGCTCACAACTATCCACAGTGCATCTAACACCCACCTCAAAAAATATTATTATGATGTTTAACTTTTTTTTTCATCAATAAGGAAGGAAGTTGGGCTTTTAAAGTCTAGAGTCCTACTGTTTATCCAGATTATGATTCTGTGCCATTTCTGTATTGATGCAGTGACTTCTCCACATTTGACATTTCTGTACTAGAATGTAGTCAGACTGTGAGTGTCATAGATTAAAACAATTTCCAAATCCTACATACCTTGAACACGAGGATTACAAGCAGTGTCACTTGTGTTTTGACTGCTGCAATCTACTTCAAACTCCTGGGCACTGTTTACATAATCTTCTGAATAGTGCTGCTGACACATAAAATGATTTGTGGATATACATACCTCTATATGGTAATTTCTAAAATGAAAACTGATTACTCAAGAAGAATTTACACAAATTAGAATACAAGTACAATTTGCAAATGACAAGATACTAAAAATTATACAGCCTTTTGTGCTTTGTAGTGTAGAGAACTTTGAACTTCCACCAATGCTAGGAGACATTCTATCAGCTGTGAATCTGTGTCTTTCATTGGCACTGTAAAGTATCAATTCAAATAGATCTTTTGGTAGCAGAAGTTTCATCCACAATTTTAGGATCAAGAAAGTGCAACTGTCTTTGTATCTATATAGGCTGTAAGTTGGAGTTGCAGCTTTTTCTACAGTAAAAATGAAATTATATGCTATTCCAAATGAACGATAGGATGTAAAATGAGCATGACCATGTATTCAGATTTGACACAAATTTATTACATTTTTTTCAGATGCTGCTGTGTCTGCTTAACAAATTATGGAAAGGTTCTAGCAGTTTTATGGCCCAATAGACAAAAGTAGAAAGAGGAACTGAATCCTCAATGAATATATAACAGCAAACACTTCTGCATTAACCACTTGCTATGTCATATAAAGAATGGACAATACAATCGACAATACAATCGACAATGGACAAACATGGGAACTGTGTGCTATCCATTCAGAAGTCTTCAAATAGCATCCTTAATTAATCCTCGTAGGGTACAGTTCTGAAAGCAGAGGCACTAGTGTCTCTCAGAGTTCTTCTGTATCTAAACACTACATTACATCAATGGGATGGCAAACTATTGTGAATTTGGATTTTTCATTTATTTTATCATCCTTAATCCAGGTTATTGCAACCAAGATCTCACATCTACTGTGCTTCACTGTGCTCTGTCCATTTATGTCTGGAAAACATAAAGCACTGGTTACAGCCATGGTGGCACTTCCACCCATCCCTAGAAATTCACTGTTAATCTGACAATCTGACCTGAAGTGACCAGTTTTAGGAAGAATGTAATTTACTCATTATGGCCACTGAGTTTTTGGTTTATTTCACCCTCTCAGTAGCTTCAACCCAGGCATTATCACCTTTAATGCTCTAAATGATTGCTCATAAATTAATATGTAATCTCTGATAAACTGGCCACAACACTCTGAAGATGCTTAAAACTGAGACCTGGGACTTGAACTGCTGCTTAAAGACAGGCAGAAGATTTGAAAGTCCAGAGAAAAGTATTTAAATTCTGCAGATATGAGAATACATTCATGTTCTGCAAAGTCAAGAGGTTTTGAAGACCCTATCACATTTGAAGATTAACCCAAATTATAATTAATATGAAAGAATACAATATCTACCTTTAGGGTACAAGATCTGTCAACCAAATATATTAGATTTATCCTGCAAAAAGAAGGTAACGTCATCCTTTATTGACATCTATATTGATAACTGAATGTGTTAAATGAATGATGAATGAATGATATGAGGAGATAATCTGAAAAAACCTGATAAAAACAAGTTGGGTTTTTTAATCCTTTAATAATTTGCCAATTTCTTAATCTTCATTTTTATTTCAACAATTACCAGACATAAAATTAAAGAAAAATTGCAAATGGTAGGGCTATGGTAATAAAAATGTGGTAAACAATCCAGAATCAGGCCTATAATGGATTAATTAAAAAAAAAAAAAAAAAAAAAAAAAAAAAAAATTCGTTAAAAAAAAAGACAACAAATTATTTAGAAAAGATGAGGTAACATGGACAATGAATGCCAAAATTATTATCTTGAATTGTTTTCAGCAGGAAATGTGCTATTTGGGTTTTATAATTTAAAATACGGGTTACAGTTTATAGTTTTATACAGTTAATGGACACACCTACATCTTTCAGCATTTATTTCTGAGCTTTTTTCCTGCTTCATATCATCAGTAAATTGTTGTCAAGCCTGTCACAGAGCCCCAGCATGGCTGGGGTTGAAAGAGACCTCTGGAGAGCTTCTGAGCTAATGTCCTTGCTCAGGCTGGGCTTCCAGAGCAGGTTCTGATAGCTGCTGAATATGTCCAAGGTGGGACATTCCACAGTGTCTCTATGCAACCACTGCCAGCATTTCCTGATGTTCAGACGGGACATACTGTGTTACAATTTATGCCTGTTGCCTTTTGTCCTGTCACTGGGCACCACTGAAAAAAGCCTAGCTCCATCCTCTTTGCACCCTCTCTTCAGGTATTTACATGCATTAATGAGATTCCCCAGTGAACCTTCTCTTCAAGCTAAATAGTTCCAGCTCTCTCATCATGTCCTTGTTCGTAAATGCTCCAGTCTCCTCATCATCTCAGTGGTTTGTTGGATTGTCTCCAGAGGTGTCCATGTCTTTCTTGTTGCCCAGAACTGGACCCAACCCTCCAGGTGTTGCCTCACCAATGTTGAGTAAAAAACAAGGATCACCGCCCTAAGCCTGCCTGCAATACTGCTGTTGATATTGATGCCTTTTTTCTCCACAAGGGCACATTGTCAGAGTAATGTTCAGCTTGGTGCCCACTAGGATCCCCCAGGTCCCTTTATGCAAAGCTTCTTTCCGGTCAGACCCTGGGTTTTACTGTGCCTGGGGTTTTTTTCCTCTTCAGATACAGGCCTTGGCACTTCCCCATGTCAAACTCTTCCAGAAACATGCAAAATACAGTGCACACAAAACTCACATTCCAGCAAAATACAAGTACAAACGAAAAATTTTCATTTTCATTCCATTCCCACCCTTACCATAAATGAAGAAGAAAAGGTATATATAGTACATTGAGCATATCAGATACACAAAATAGAGTAGTCAACACCTTTCTGCATCTTGAGTGTGCCTGGTATTCCTTTGTTGACCGGTATTCACTAAGGATTCAGGATATCTAGGACCCTTCATGTCCTTTCCCTGAAAGAATCCAAAGTCTGTCATTTACCATTGGATTTAACCATGACAGTCAAACCAACATATTTTCAGTGCCTAGCATGTAGCTTGTCAGCTATTCAGCTCCCCACTCTGCATTTGGGAATATTTTTTTGAAGATGGTGCCTCCAATAATGGATTTTATGGTGGACTTGTTTTCTGAAGTTTGACTGCCTATTCTACTGCACATCCTGGGGCTTAAGTCACAGGTTTTATACATCTGGTCTTTGCACTTCTGTATTCACACAGAGAAATATTTATTTATATAGTCATATTTAGGGATTTATATTCTAGATATTTAGGTATTCATTATAGACATCCTATATACTACAGGTGTGTGGCATTACACAGAGAGCTACACAGCTATAATAAAGACCTTAATTTTATAGTTGAATGTGCAGCTGTAAATTTGTATTTATAAGGTACATCTAAGATTTTCGATTTACATCTAAATGGCTATCTTCAGTTCTGTAAGGTTTTGGATATATCTGTGTTATAGAAGAAGACATCAGCAACACACCTACAGCTCAGAAAGGAAGTGTAAAATAAATGGGCATCCTGCAGTGATGGACTTTCCTGCTGCTTCAGCTCATCTCAGAATACCCAGGCCAGCAGGGGCAGAAGCTCAACTGAGAGTTGGAGATGGCAGCCAAAAGCTGTAAATTATCATTGTGGAAAGAAGACTGTATAGCTACACATTCATCAGGGTCTTAAAGCACTGGGAAATATGACGACAAGTTCACTGCTTATCCCTTTTTCTGACTGCATCACTGATGTAATTGCCAGTTGTTCAACTTATGTTTTTAAAACTCAATAAATGTGAGTTCAGAATTAAATAAAATAATTTTTTTAAAAAAAACCCTAAAAACTCTATAAAAATTAAACCAAAAAAAACCCCCAAAAACAGAGGAGGAGGCGAAGGACACCTCAGTTCCTTAGCACAAGCTTTTGTTAACTATTTGCTATGACACAGATCTTACTTTGTTCATGGACTGGAATTTTTTTTGCTCAAAACTTCTTTTCATTATTAAATTGAACAAGCAGGAATTGCAAAGCTGAACAGATGGTTTCAGGACACACAAAGTAGCTTGCCTCTTGGTCAGAAAGATCATTAGGCTATGGAAAGTATTAATTACCAGTTATCATTTGTGGGAATTCTCAGCAGCTGAAATTGAAAAGATCATTAGTCTTCCACATAATATTTTTTAAAATATGTTATTTTTAAAGTTATGAGTAAATTTGTCAACCTCCAGTGAAAATCAGATGGAAGTAGCAGTCGTAAAAGGATGAACAGTACTACTGGAAGGCTTCACTATAGCAAGGCCAAAGCAAGATACTGTTACAGACATTTACCCCTGTGGGGGTGATTAGAGTTTTATCAGGGAAAAAAAGACAACTTTTTTTCCCCCACGTGACTATACCTGCTTCAGAGCTGATCTGATTTTTCTACAGAACTACTCTCCTGTCCCTTGAAAAAATGCATTTATGATGGAGGTTACAGTGCAAGTCAGAGGCTGGGACACTGGGAGTACATCCTTCTCCAGCTGCCCTCACGTTCAGAAAAAGTCCACAAAGTCTTCGCAACAGTTTTTTATTTATTAGAATGAAGGGGAAAGGAAACCAATATTAATTTACTGTAATGTTTTAAAGAAAGAGTGGAAGAGCTATTTGTGCAGAGTGGGACATTTTCCCAGTAGAGGAAAAATATATTTTGAAAATTAAAGACTTGTGAATGAATATTTAAGATACATAAACATGAGCCTGTAAAATCTGTAACAGTTGTTTCAGATAAGATTTGTAACAGCTACTTAGGTTTTCGCAAGTGGAATAAAGCCTTCTGACAGAAAAAAAACCATAATTCAATGAGTTAGCAAAACTCGACAAACTGACAAATCCATTTAGGTCACAATGATATTTTCAAGCACATAAACTTTCCTTACATTCAGGGGGCAGCTCTTACAAATCAAACTACATTCATAAATACTGCTAGACTAATGAAGTGGGAGTGAAACAAAACCTGAAATTTATTAAGATTAAATATAGTGAATGCTGTCTTTTATTTTCCCTTGTGCTAACATCTTTCAAAAGTAAAGGCTGCGAAGGGACAAGTCAGCAAGTGACTAGCATGGAGGAACAGGAGAGAAATAACTACTGATAGTGGTTGAATTATGTGGATCACCCCAGTAAAACAGCTACCAATGGCACAGGAGACCTGGGACTGTCAGCCTGGTACCATCTGGCAGCCAACATTGCAGTGCCTGACATCAAGGAGGCAATGTTAACTCCACCACTGAAAGGGGCTGTGAACTATGATCAGAGATAGAGCCCCATCAACAGACATCTATTTTCCTGCTTTGCCATAAATGTCAGGGTCCATAGACCCCTCAATTATTCAGTGTTCTGCTGAAGGTTAAAGGCTTAGAACTGATTTTATAAGGCAGTCTTGACACATATTGTTTCCCCTGACCACACACACGCACACATACACAGGATGCAGGCTGGGAATGCCACAGTGGATAAAGATCAGCAGTAATTCATTTGCAACAATTAGAGAAAAAATGAGCAGTGCTTAAGGTGAGGAAAAAGCAACAGAATTTGTTACTTTGGAAAAGATTTTTTGAAAGCAAAAGGCTAAACACATTCAGCGGGTTTTTTTGTTGATGTTTTTCCCATTTTCAAAACCAACATTACAATTTTATGATGCACAAAATGGAAAACTTTCAAAAAT
Organism: Hylia prasina; assembly: GCA_013397195.1. Lineage (NCBI taxonomy): Eukaryota > Metazoa > Chordata > Aves > Passeriformes > Sylviidae > Hylia > Hylia prasina. The sequence continues at coordinate 1,184,906 of VYXD01007793.1, forward strand.
GTCAGGTTTTGAAAAAGATTACTATGAATAATGTATTTCAATACTGCTTTGTCAAACTGTTCTATAGTACATACATTTGTAATTTCTTAACACTGAATTTACTGGGAAGTGACACTACTGTGCTCATGCTGTTCACACTTGTTTACAAATAGAGGCAGTCAGGCTTTGAGCTTCAAATTCAAGTGTCCAGATACTGACGTGACTTGCCTGAAAGCACTGGCAGGAAAAGTGCGCTGTGTTAAAAATTCATAAAGAACACTGCTTTTTATTTCAAGAGTAACAGGAGCAAAAGGTTTTTGCACTGCCCTGGGAAACAGAAAGTTCAAATATTGCAAAGTTGCAGGAGCAGATCAGAGCATACTATTCACAGTTAAAGCCTACAAGGCAGCTCTTTATAGTGTCTTGGGTGAGACAACTGAAGGAGAACTGAACCTAAGGAGCCAATTTGCTGAGTTTTGTTCAGTCTGTAAATTGAGTAGATTTTATTATAGAATCATGAACTGCAAGAGCTGGCTATTGAACAATGGGAAAGTATTTGAATCTGAGTATGTCTAGGTTATGTAAACTTATGTTTCTGTAACTCCTCCAAAATGTCAAATAGACTCATGAAAGGCTGCTACAACAGATTAGATCTTTCAAAGACCTGTCAGCAATTATTGATTCCATAGCTGGCCACTTTTTCAGACACCTTTGTGGGAAGAAGCTGTGTTCAGGCTCCAGGCTAAGAGACAGGTATGGGTTTGGTTTTTTGTTTTGTTTTTCCTTTTAAAAACTGTTTGTGTGCCCAAACTTCCCCTTCAGAAATGCATCCACTCACTGAGGTAGATCTAAGAGTCTGCTACCTAAAGTGTGACATTTCTTTATCCTCTTGTTCTCTTTATCCTGAAGTCTATGCTGACTGCTAACAAAAATGTTATGCATCATGTATTTTAAGATATCTTTAAATGAATATTCAGCAAAACTGCCTTGTATTTTAGACAGTTTCTGAACCAGATCCTTCTAGAAGAGACAAACAACTAGAAACACTTGTCAAATATGTTATTTCATACATTTAATTAATATCTATCAAATGTCTGTCAGATGGCTGACTGAATTCTTCGAGGAAAAATTAGTAGAGTAAAACCTCAGTTTTTGACAGTAGTCAAATTATGCAAAGGGAGTCCACCTCAAGCCAATGCACACAAACACCTACACTTACAAGTACCAAGACAGCAGCATTATATGAAAAACTCTCACATTTTTGGGAGGAGGGAAATCAGTGTGTACTAGTGGAAGAGCCAGTACTCAAATGCAAAATCCATTTGAACCAGAGATCTTTGTGCAGCTGAAGCCTCAAAAAACAGGCATGGGATAGGAAGTAAAAAGTAAAGTACTACAGTGTGTGGGTACAGGCCCCTTAGGATGGGCAGGCTGGGAAGGAAAGGAGAGAGGGTTGTCCTTTATGTGAAAAATTAGCAGGCACACATGGGGCTCTGCCTTGGGATGGATGGCAGACAAACGTGTGATGATGTCATGATTATCTGCTGTGGGCTACTTCAATAGAAAAAATAAGCAGATAAGCCCTTCTTGCAATAGGAGAAAGTGCATATTCATATGCTCTTGTCTTCATGGGACACTTTTAACTACCCTGATGTCTCCTGGTAGACAGTACAGCAAGCAGCCCACAAGCAGCTCAGGGAATCTGTAGAGAGAGTTGATGACAGCTTCCTAAGACAAGTCATCAGTGTTTGGAAAAGGGTAGATTCTCTTCTCAACATGATACCTACAAACAATAAAGTCCTTGTGGGACATGGGAAGGTCAGGGAAGGCCTTGGCTCCACTGATAAGGAGACGTCAGGGTTGAGGATCCAGAGAAAAGGGAACAAGGCAAAAAGTAGGATCACATCTTTGGATTTTAGTAGAGCAGATTTTGCCCTATTCAGGGATCTGCTTGTAAGAGTCCCACAGGGGACAACTGTGGGGAGAAGAGGGGTCCAGGAGAGCTTGTTGTTTTTCAGGAATCAAATTCATCATTTCCATTTCCCCCATGACCAGAATATCAAGCAAAGCTGGCAGGAGACCAACATGGATGCAAATAGGTCTCTTGAATAAACTCAAATATCAAAAGGAAATGTACAGAATGGGAAGAAGGGTGAAGTAGCCCAGGACAAATGTAGCAACACTACATGCTGGAATGAGTTTAGGAAAGCCAAAACTCATCTAGAGTTGGAATATAAAACCTCAGAAGTCCCTTCCAATCTGAAATATTCAGTGATTCTGCAATTCAGTGATTTTGTGAAATTATTATAAAAATGTCCAGTTCTTCCTGGTTTGTGTTTGTGAATTTTTTACTTTTTTCTTCTTAGGTTTGTTTAGTCTTCTCATTCCTCCTCTGTTAGTCTTGAGAAGAGGAGGCTCACGAGGTACCTCATCGCTCTCTGAAAACTCTCACTGAAAACAGGTTGTAATGAGGTGGGGACCTGTCCCTTATACTGTGACTTCAGTGAGAGAACAAGAGACAATGGGTCTAAGTTGAGACAGGAGATTCGGATCCGATAGTAGGAAAAAATATTTCCGTTGTGAGGGTGGTTAGGATTGGAATAGGTTGCCCAGGGAGGTGGTGGAGTCACAATGCTTGGAAGTGTTTAAGAAGTGTCTGGAACTGGACATTATATGGTTTAAGGGTTTTGAGGTTCATTGATAGTGATGGGTGGGTGACTGGACTTCATGATCTTAAAGATCTCTTCCAAGCTTGAGGATGCTATCATTCCATCGTGTTACACTATGTAATATCCAGTAGATCGGGCAAATGTACAAGACTTCAGAGCTCCATTCTTTCAATTTCAGAACTTTTAGCAACAGTGGAGAAGAACATCAACAACTTTCATTCCCCCTCCTCTGTGGCAGAGCTGTTTGATATTCTCACTGGGACTGTACAGCTGCTATTACATGTTATCTCGTCCTCTTTGTTTTTTTCTGGGGTTTTTTTTCCTTCTTCTCCCCCTTTTCTTTCCTAGTTCATGAGGAAAGTAGTGTTTTTTTCCTCATCTTCTCTACCTAGAAAGAGGAAGGATTTTGAGATGACAGCTCTTTGGGATGAAGAAAATCTTTTTGTCATTTCCCACTGATAACTTCAGATGATATTAACAATTTTTTGTTTATTTGGAAAACCAGTCCATAGACTCAAATTGTAATTAGGTGTCTTGATATACTAAAGACTTTTAGGCATATTTTGCAAATGTGTCAGTTTGATGAGACCGCCTGCTTTGTAAACCCCAGAACAGCATGAATTTGATGCCTTTTTTCCCAATGATATGGCACATGCAAACATCTGGGTTAGAAAATTGATCATGCTCTACTCAAAAAAAATGTGTGACCACATAAGTTTCTCTTTGTGCAAAATGCTATTTTAATTAATTTTGCTTGGCTGAAGAAGCAGTCCCCTGGGACCTCTTCTTACACACCACAACTCTGTAGCTCCCATGTAATACAGATTTCCACTTCCAGCAATAGATATGCAAAAATTTTTCTCATATCTTATTCAAGCCCTTTGTTCTCACTGCCTAGACTTCTAGTCTCTGGTTTTCACTCTCACCAAAGCAAAAAAATCCACGGTTCCTGAGGCTCTGTTGCAACTCCATGCAGATATAGCTATGACTATACAAAAGTCTTCAAGGTCAGACATCACTTGAGTACAGGTTTGGTGCCTAGTAGCTCTGATTTTAATGATATCTTTATTCACCAACAACACTGTGGAAATTCTCCTTGTTAGACACTATAACAGAAAAAGTTCATCTTTTTAAAATTAGAATATGTACAAGTCAAAAGCTTCACCTTGAAAATGCTGCCTCGGTAAAGGAAAGGTGTCAAATATCTTCCAATGGGTAAACAATAGGAAGAAGCAATCACAAAAGAAATACCTTCTACTTATTAAATAAACAAAATAATGTAGAGTTAATTATTGACAAATTTAGGTCTGTTATCTTTGAAGTGTACCCATTTCCAATCTGACCAGATTTTTCTACTAGGAAAAGACTTTATCAGGCTGTTACTAAAAGAAAATATTAAGTGTGTGGTGCTCATATTCAGAAAATGCAAAGCAGTTTACACAATATATACTGCTTGTATAGTGTGTTCTTGCTAATTTATAGAATACCATTAGACAGTCTAAAATAATGGTTTAATTAATAAGAAACAGTGGGCAGAAATAAGATCTACTATACTCTGTATCCAGCCAAAAAATCTGGAACTACTCAAAAAACTCTGTACTTCACTATTCTGAAAAAACCTACATGCTTTGTGAGGTCCCTGATGGATGAATTGCTGTGTGGTGGATCCCAAAGACAGAGGAGAATGTGAGAAAATGGATAATAGTTGCATCTAATAGGGATTACGGAAGAAAATGTTTTTGTTGCATTTTCTTGCATTTCATGACCTGCAACAAAAGCAAATCCCCTTCTGATGTGAACTGTTATCACTAAGTATTCTAAATAATGACGTTTTGTTGGATGGGGCTGCATGCTTTTCTGTGGTGGCTAGCAACAGGATAAGGGGAAAAAGACACAAACTGAGACACAGGAGCTTCCATCTGAATGTGAGGAAAAATTTCTTCTCAGAGAGGTTGTAGAGGCTCCTTCTCTGTCATCCCATTGGGATGTGATCCGGGGCAACCTGCTCCAGGTGAACCTGCTTTAGAAGAGTTGGACTCCAGGATCGACAGAGATCCCTTCCAGCACCAATGATGATACTGTGAGTCTGTGATTCTGTGATTGTGTTCTCCTCTTACTTGAAAGGGTTTTGATTGGAATTTGCATGTTCAGAATTACAAAACTAGGAGTTTCCTTTTCCTTGAATTTTAAGGGGTCATTTTCAGATATTTTCCTGTGATGAAGTTTTAACCTTGAATAAATTACTCATTAAAAATTTTCTGCTCAGTTTCAATATAATGCTACAGTTTCTGAAACTAGTAATCAGATTTCTTTGAACTCTTTTTTTATGCTTGAAAACAAACAAGACTATTTTCTTTAGATTTGTTGCTTCTATTTATTCCTCTAAAGGGTTTTGACATTTGAAATATTCTCCTTTTATCTTAATGATAGCAGTGACTTTTAATAAAATTTATGGCTTATTTAAATTCAGGGGTGATTCTGGCTACCTTAATATACACTTTTAACTTTATAGGAATAAGACAATTGTGCTGGTTTGAAAGAAAAACCAGTGAGACTCNAGAATACATACTTTGGACACATGTTACATTTTTAACCTAAGACAACAATCCAGAATTAGATCTGGTCTTGATCCTTTTGCATATAAGGATTTTTAATGATTTATATATCCAATCATTTCCCTTTTCACTGTTTCAGATTCTGTCTGATTTCCTCTTTTCGACACTTTATATTGTATTAGATCCACTCTGAAAACAATTCCTCCCTTATAAAATCTTTGCATTCTTTCATTCTACAATCTTTTTTCCAGAATAATATAGCAAGCAAATAGGATTACCTGCCCATCCCTAGTTTCCTTGTATTTACTAATAGAGCCAACAGATAATTTATAATCTAAGAGATTTCCCATTTCAAATGAGTGCCAACTACTGCCCTTAGAGGATGTATTGATAGATCACATACTTTTGTTTCTAATACCCTTTATACTCATACAAAAAGTTTGAAACATACTTTTATGTTTCAGATACTACTGCAATAAGACAAGAGGTAATGGGCATCAATTTCATCCAATTCAAGTTGCACCTGAATATGAGGAAGAACTTCTTTACTCTGTGGGGGACCATGCACTGGAATGAGTTGTCCAGAGACATTGAATGTGCTCTAGGATGGCACTGCTTGAGCAGTGAGTTTGGACCAGATGACCCCCTGTGATCCCTCCTAAACTTACCCATTCTGTGATTCTGTGAAATTTATTTAACCTTGAATGTTTACCTTGTAGAATTAGATAGGAATTAATATACTGAAGAGCCCTGTGGAATAGCCTGTTACAACTGGCTGTATATTTTGCATATGTTCTCTTCTACAAAGATATCTGAATATAAAATGTTATTAAGACAGTGAGTGAAATGAAGCTTCTAAAAGACAAGTTTCATCAAAGAGTGAAGAAGAACAGATCCAGTATTGTAGCATAATCCCTCTATGTCACTGAGCTTGGTGGTACTCACAGCTTGACTCTAGTTCTAGATACTAAAAACATTTGACAAATAAAGTTCAATCAATAAATGGCTCCTGGGAGGACCACAGATATTTATTTCCCTTTGGTTAAATGTTTCCTTTGTTATCATTGATCACATTTGGCACAACAATTGAGTCATTGCAAATACTAACTAATTTATCTTCTTTGAATATTCTGCTTCACCAGACTTTTCATTTACCTTTTTTTTTCCTTTTTTATTTTCCTTCAGACAGTTCTTGAGTGTTCACTAGCTTTTGAGGATGATGAGTCTAGCTTGAGTGCAGTGGGAAACATGGAGAAAATTAAATGTAGTCATCTGTGTACAAAGTTAAGAGATCTTCCTTTAAACTCAAATGGTCTGATTTTTTTTCATTATTTTCTAGAATTACTGCTGTATATAGGCAGGAAATTATGGGTTTAGATTAATAGTTAGAACCACCTGAATACTCTAAACTGACTAATATCCTCCCACTCCATTACTTTATATGTTGTTCATCAGATTGACTGTTTTAAGAAAAAGGAGCAAAGGAAGAGGTGGAACAAAAAGAAAAGTACCTGCTCTTCATCTGTTTAACAACTTGCAGGTAACTTCCTTTAGGAGGAATTTATTTCCTCTCAGGAGACCAATGCTTGTTCATTAGTGCCCCAACTGCAAATATCTTGTCATAATGTCCCATCTCATATGTAATGTTAACTAGGCCCTGGATTCCAGAACACCTTAAAATGAATCAGTTTCAGATAGGACAAAAAAAAAAAAATCTAAAATAGTATATTATATTGCACAGTTTCAATACCTGTCCAGTGGAATCACTTGTCATGACTCCTCTCCATCCACTTTGTAAAATGGCCCCAGGAGCACAGATTACTGCCAATGAGTGATCACTCTCCAGTTTTATCTAGCCATGCAATGAGTGTGAATCTTCCTGAGGAAGAAAAAGGTAACATCTGTGTTTTTTAGTATAGTAGGGAAGAAACACATAAAATATTAAACCAGTTAGGAAACAATCAAGACACGTCTCCTGCATCCCTCTTCTGGAGGCTTCCTCCTCCGGACACCCCTCGTTGCCCCCCTTCACCATAGAAAGAAAAGAATCACACAAACAACAGAAGTTATGTGGCAGTTTTGCCTCCTACTGATAATGCAGTTTTCAACTTTCATCTTCTAATCCATCACACAGGAGTCTTGAAATATGGGTACATCAGACTGTTTATACTGTTTGTAAAAGTTTTAAATCTATTTGTGGCCGAGATTGTGTTCCTAAGATGTTAACAAGAGGATGCTATCATATCATCTTGCTGTTGATAAGTCTTGACACATTTCTTCTAAGTTGTTTCTAGCAGAAAGCGTTTCTGTTCATAGTGCCTATGTTGAGCTGACTCATTATAGGATGCCACAACTCTACCTGAATCATCAGTTCCCTCATCTCCTTTAATGGTTAGATGGATTGTAAAACTCTCTAAATAGGCATCTTCTATCTATGAGATTCAAATCTTGCACTTTTTTCAATATGTGTGTTCTTTCTCACATTTTGTTTATATTTGTGTCTCAATGCAAAATCCCTTTCTGTACTTTGCGTGATGGAATAGCAAAAAATGTTCAAAATATCTTTGTTTTTCCTTTGGCCTTTGTCTTGGTTTGAAAGACAGGTTATCTGCTAAGGAGGGGCAAGACCTCCTTAGGAAGGTCTTACAAACCCCCTCCCTCCAAATTANTTTGTGACAGTATTAGAATAAAAGTTTCAGCACAAGTATTTTGCAATGTTTTGCTCTGCCAGTCACTGCATAGACACACATCTCAATTTCTTCTTCATCAGTAATTCTTGGCAATTTGAGCATACACTTCTGAAGTGTGTAAAAATTGTGAAAGCAGGTCCCAAGAGTGATGCTGAAAACTAACATCTAACAATGAGGGCTAATACGATCACAAATCACTTCAAAGAACAGATAGGTTATATTCTTACGGACCTTCAGATATCCCAGTTGTAGTTCATTGTTTGTATTTGGAAAGGCCAAGACATCTGCAGCAAGAATTGGAGAATATGACTAATTGTCTTATTAAGACAAAGTGCAAAATCACAGCTTTTATGAACAAATTCGAAGAAACTCGGCTACAGATTGGGAGCTCACTAACAAAAGGAAAAGGGAACAATATATAACTATATAGCAACAGTATATAACTATATAGCAAGTATATAGCAATCTAAATGCTATTTATCTCCAAGCAACTTAATTTGAAGAAGCTGCAGGTGGGGTGTTTTAAGTAAAGAGAAGAAAAAATTAATTCTGTTGTATAATTCTTTGCTAAGACTTCATTAGAATATCAGGCTTACTTGTGATTAGCTATGTTTAGAATAGTCATTTCAATGCAAAACCAGCCTACTCAGATGATAAGGGGTTTTAGAGAACAAATCTTAAAATAACAGACTAGGGAAACAAAAGTTGGGGCAGGATATGATTATTTTCTATAAATACACTAATTTGATAAACACAATGAAAAGAAAGAACTGCCAAACCTAAACATGCTTGTACAAGATCAAAAGAATGCAAAAATTAGTTATGGATATATCTTATCAGCTAATGAAAAGAACATTTCCAACCATTAGAAATTAAGTTCTTGTATGGTTTTCAGATTGGTGAACATACATAAGCTAAAGATGATATTTGAATATATCTGCTAGAATCCATGTGGTCACCAAAATAAAGGCAATTTTTATGTATATTGATATAGTTCAAAACTATATATACACTTGAAATTTGACATATGCAATAGATATATAAAAATACATGGGTTTTATGCACATACATATGTATTATATATCCTCTATTTGGAATAACTAAATATATTGCTTGTGCTTGTTTTGTTTGGCTGTGACACTTGCATATTCACTGAGCTGCAAAGATCTAGAAATTTCTCTTGAACTGTCATGCATTCAGCTAAAAATTCCTCAAAAAATGGGATCAGCTTAAAGATCAGGGTAAATTTTCCTGTTCATTCATAAAAATTTTGCAAGATTTGTTATATTCCTACTGACTTATCCTAGGACACAGTCAATCTGAGCAGCACAGAAGAACTGTTCCAGCCCTTCATACAGTTCATCCATGGAAGTATTTAAGCACCCAGAACGCCTCTTTAGATAATCCATTATCAGCTTCCTTATGTATTAGTATATGTTATTTTTTTTTTCATTTTCTTTCACTGTTTTCTCTCACTCATTGTCCTTCCTTGTCCAAGTCCATTGTGGATGAAATTTTAAGTACATAGTCCCTTTTGGTTTTTGTGTGTTTGATTCCTTATCTGTTTAATCAGAGCTATTTTACAGCTGTTTGACAGAAAATGTGAGTTTTAATTCCCTTACACCAAATGATATTTTTACAGTTTTTCAGTTGTTCCAAATGTGATTAAGATCAGGCCTGGTTTTCCTATTTACTTTTAATGTGAAACTACAAAGTCTGAAAGAGTTTTGATTATGGCAGCAGCTGAATGTACACCCATTCAGCCAAGTTCTGCCACCACGAGCATGTGACTGAAACAAAAGAAATTTCTCTGCAGCCTCTACAAGTGTACATGGAAATCTGAGAACATCAGCAAACATGTGGGCCAAATTGTGACACTGGCTGAAACATCCAGCCTGTCCAATGTCCAGGCCATAAATATCTGCTCGATGGCAAAATATATCAAACTGTCAACATGCCAATGAGAATCAGAATAAAGTGTTAAAGTGTGAGCTTCAGGGTCTTGTCGCCCAAAGCAAAAAGTGTCTGCAGAGAAGTTTAGCCCTGTCTGCATCAGTGTCAGTAAGTGGAAAGGACTCTTATTTTGAGGAGAAACCTCAACATCCATCTCAGATGCGTTTAACTTGAGTGTTAAATTTTGTGCGCTTCAGAGAGAAACTTTACTCTCCATCTTAAACAGATGTTCATTCAGTTCAAAGGTCTTCTAAGTAATCTGAATGACAATCATTTCCCATCAATCAGGTTTATTTTCCTTAACATTTATGAAACTGTAATCCTGTTAATGTCTTGCTGTTCAGAAAATCTTCTCCAGTTACAGGCACAGAATTTTCAATATGAAAACATTTGGAAAAGATACACAGCTTTTAATGAGGAATGAGGAGGGATAAAAATTTATTATTTTACATTGAGCACAAAAGAAGAGCTGTTGTATAAAGATGAAACATGGCAGCCCAGAGAAATTTTCCAGCAGTATAACTACTGGTGTGAATATTATAATGGACTTGCCTTGTAACAGTGTAGGTGTTGCTGACCAGGTGAAGAAATGAGGAACAAAAGGGAGAAGAAATCTTCCATACAATAGAAGAGCTCATGTGACAGAAGGGAAGACAAGATGTAGCCAGTGATATGTACAGCTTCATAGATAACTAGTTTCTTGCTCTCTGCCCCAGGAGAAAAGTGGTGAACAGACAAAAAGAAGCCTTTTGATTTTCCTAATGTGATATATGAATTGCTGTTGCTGTTGCTGTTGCTTTGACCAGCAGCAAGGCAGACTGCCAATACTGCCTTACTGAGTATATGGTTCCCTGTTGAGCTATGGGAAATGGCCACCAAAAAAGTAAGATGTGACTTGATCATGCTGTGTTTGGGCTGTCTGAACAGTAACAGATACTAAACGGGTCCTAAGAGAGATTTAATATACTCTGAACCCAGCATATTTTGATAATAACCTCTCCATTATATTAGTCATTAAGGAAACTTGAAAATACCAGTTCATAAACTAAGCAGAATAACTCTTCTCCATTCCAGACTTTTGCTACAATTAGAATAATTTATTTTGGGGAACTTCCAGGAAAAGATAGAGTGGGGGTAGAATTTTGAAAGAAAGAAGCAACAATTAGATCACTTCTGCCTCTCTTTACTGGGTGGGTCCTCTGAATGTCAGCCTCATTATTCTGGATGTCAATTCCAGGCAGCAGCTCCTAAATGCCATTCCAAATGGTGGCCTAAATGACAGTCCCTGTTGTACATTCTTTCTCCAGTAATAGTGGCAAGCTTTTGGGAATGTCTTTTAGTTCATAATAAATTTCAGGAGTGCTAGCTTGAGAACAATGTTTGAGGCTTATGCCAACACAGACTGGCAGATAAATACTTCGAATACACAATTTCATTATCGCTTCTGAAAATCCATAGCCTGCAAGGCTTGTTTGCTCGTGGGGAAAAGCTCAGATTTTCTGGGGTAAAAAAGATGACTTACATAAAATTTATATAATCTCGGTGTATCAAAAGCCCCACGTGTCTGTTCACCAGAGACTCTAGGCCCCTCACAAACACGAAAGAAAGCATCTTCATTGTGGTTGCATAAAAGAAAGAATCCTTTTGTGAGGTCAGTTGGGTTCCAAAACATGGACAAATTAAGTGAACGGGCAACAAATGTGCAGCAGTGCCAGGAAATCGTGTTGTAATTCTCAGTCCACAACCACAAGAGTAATCTCCTTCTACATTTCTGGTAGCAAAAGGGAAGGGGGAGGGGCGCAAAGTCGTTCACAGATTTTCTTGTTTAATATGGATTTCATCATGCATGGAAACAACCATTCCACTTTCTTATATGGATTGTAGAAGGCTGTTGAACTGAGCTTGCAACAAAACACTAATACAGCACGTAAAGCTGGGCTGCTTGAAATTGAAGATCCAGACTTCAAGTTGATTCAAAACGTGGACTGTTCCATACTAGCAGCTGTGTCTCAGGCACTAACAAATTTTCCTGCATCTCATTTGCTTGGAGGGCCAGCCAATACCTTCAGCTGCTAGAGTTTGATCCATGGCTATAAAACTAATTTTAGTCTGACGAGAGGGCAAGCTCTTCCTGAAGCTCTTCTTTCTGTTAGCCTAGTGAAAAGGCAGCTAAACAGACACTGTGTCATGGGCACTTTGAAGCTGCCAGAGCTAACTCTTCAGTGCTCAGTAGTGTCAAAATCCATCCAGTTACATCCCAGTCTTCATGCATGGCCATTGCTTGCAAGATGGAGGCAGAATATTCAATTGTGTTCCTCCTGATCACAATATTACTGTTCAGGGCAGGTTTGCCATTGTTTGCTTGGGAGAAGTCCAACTACATGGCTAGCTTTTCTCTCTTCAGATCACTGTTGCTTTCCTGCTCTGAAGTATTTGAATTAAATACATTTGTAAAATATGAAAACATCAAAGAGGATGCTTTCTTTGTGTTTACATTTTTATGAAGTCCAACTGCCACAGAGGACTAAACAGGAGAGAAACAGGAATCGAGCCACGTGCTCCAGTTTGCTTCAGTTGCTTCACTTGCCAAGGTAAAGGCAAGCCCAAGCCCCAACATTTTCACCCAGTGTCACTATCCTGCTGTCACACTATGGCTAAAGGAAGGAGCCACACTATGTTACTGCCATGGTAGCGTTCTCCACCTCTTCTGCCATAAGCTACAGGAGGGAGAACAAGTGACAAGATTTTCCCTGTCCCTATCCTCCACAAAGACAGAAACAAACACCAGTGAATGGATGCATTAGCAAGTTCCAACCCCTGCTCAAGGTATCCCACATTTCTGCAGGGGTAGTCTACATTCCCCAAATGCTGATGACAAAGTAGAGAATTCCCTGCAGTGAATGATTTCTTTGCTGTGGCTCAGAACATCGCTTCAGTTTTCTATGCAGCATCACATTTTCAGTGGTGCAATTTTGTTTTAAGAGTTTTCTTGAGAAGCAGTGTAGAATAGAACATTTTAACTGGTATTTCATTATCCAGCGTCTCCATTAACTACACCCTTAAGCATATGCTGTGCTGTGGATGACTAATCTGTGTCTCTCTGCTAACAATAAGAAGCACCCTGAAGTCAGGAAACCTTCTGGTTGCTTTGGGCTCCAAGGGCAGGCTCCTTGAATGACTGAATGGCTCTGTGACTGGGTCATCTTTGTGTAACAAAGGTCCTCAACAAATGTAATTGTGCCCTTAAAGCCACAGAGAGCAGAAAATAACTGGGTGGTGAATGTGGCTGTGGAGTTGCCTGCATCATCTAAATCAGGCGGTATCTGGCATTCCAGATACAATTCCAAAATGCCTTTATTATATAGTCTGCCAGAATGCAGCTGTGGCACCTTATTAAAGTGAGCATTTTCTTTCTGGGTGGTCATTTATTTCTGGTTTAGCATTAGTCAACAGATTAGCATTGGTAAAAGGAAGATATAGAAAGAGCATGGTTTACTGAATAAAGGAAGGGGTGAGGGAAGGTCTGAGTTTTCACCACTGACTTATCAGATAAAGGAAGTGTTCATGGTGTAAAGTTCATGTGCACCTCCAGCTTAATTTCTACTCTTCCCATCATCTCTTCCTTGGACCATGTGGTACCCTTGCATATGGGGGACATTTTGTGTTCTTTTGCACTTACTTAGGAATTAGACTCCTCCCTGCAAACAGCCACAAAGTCTGTGACTCTGTGCCTCTAGAAAACTTAATAATGAAAAGGACAAAAAATTCATTAGCAGCGAGTCAAAGCAAATGCAAAGACAAAGTAATACTCTTAAATATGTAATCACACAGTGTTTTGAATTCAAAATTTAGGGATTTTAGGGATGACTACTGCAGTCAACAAAGGGAAAAAAAAGGTGTCACATAAAATCTGCTCATAAATGTCTACATTTGTTTCAGTCATTCAAGCAACAATATCCTAAAACAGAAAGAAGTTTTTTCAGAAGTTGAAATTTCAGTGAGTTCCAGATGAGAACGAAATTTACCTGGAAGGTGCCTCTACACTAAAGTCAGCATGACTTATCAAATCTGGTGTGAGTATTGCTATGTTTAAGTGCCATTTCAAAAGATTCATTGGCTATGTAAGCTTTTACTATCAGCATATTTATTTCACCTCCTAAATGAAATCCAATTTGAGGCTATTAATATTAATGTGCTGAGATAATTCTGATGATGAATTAATAAAACACTTGGCCTCTCAATATGCTGTTTGCTCTTACCATTTAATGATGCTCTTAACTGGAAAAAGGAAGAGATAGAGCAGACTCCAGCAGGAGCCTGAAAATTAGAAACCACTTCATTGTTTTTAGCTTGCTGCTTTAATGACAATCAATGGCATTGATTTTGGACTAGAAAAGTATTTACTAAATCTTTACCATGTGCTACAATCCCTATTTAGATTCCTTAAGCATAATCCGTATGTAACACATGCTTAAAGTACTTCAACTATTTGATGAAAACAAAATTAAAAATATTTAATGCATTTTTGTAGCTTGTTAGAGATTTGACCGTTTCTTCTGTTAGTCATAAATATTGGGTTTTATGCAAAATAATTGTCTTGTCACTGAAAGCACATCTGTACCTTAGAAAAATGAGATTACATCAACAGTCTCATTCCTTTAATTTCAGTTCACTGAACATTTTAGTACAGATAAGGCTAATTCAGCTACCTTATTATGCTAGAATAGATTTCCATTTGAAGAGCTGAATTCAGCTAATGTACATGATTTTTATATTAATCTACACAATTAGCACACCATAACAAAAGAAAAAATCTGAATAATAAAATATTTCCACAGACAACTAATGTAAAAACATATGTGTAAACATGTATACTGTCATATTCATAATTTATATTTTTATTATGGATATAAGTGAATATGGAAAACATTTAATTCTTGGCTCATATACAATTCACTATAGTTAAAATGTAGAACTTTAATGCTAGTAGTTTTTACTTTTTATCTAAGAAAGAATAAAAAAATTCTAATAATGTGATTTCCAATAATTATAATTTCATCTAAGATTTTGAACCTGGAAAGCCTGTGCAAGAGGTGGCTCCTACAACTCATGCAATCTAATTTTCAAAGTGAAGGGTATTTTAGAAATTCTAGGAAGATGTCAAGCCAGGAAGTACATTCCCAATACACTTCATGTTTAAGCCTGCAGTTTTAGTTCCAGCCAAATTGTCTCTCTGAAACAGGTCAGAAGATATTGACTTTTTAAACTTAACTGCATTTTAGGAGTGTGGAAAAATATCAGGACACCAAGAAGCATCAACTGTAGCATATTATTGCTGAAATTTATCATATTATTAATAGTTAAGTTTCTGAAACAGAAAAGCTAAACAAACTACCCCCAAACTGCTTCTTCAGAGAGAAAACAAAGAGAAAAATTTTTCAGTTTTTCATCTTTCAGTTACGAAGAATTCAGCGTGGTACAAGCTCTGTATGAATCTAGAGAAAGTTTTCTGACATAGAAGAGAATAAAATTATGCTTATTGAAAATCAGATTTTTATTTTTATTATTTGTGGTAGGATAACAGCAAGTGGACTTAGTTGGTAAGGGAGATGGATGATGCCACAGAGTACCAGTCATGTACCAGCTTGCTTTTGATGCTGCTCCTTTTGAGCAGGCCTGGAAAGAAAATCTGTATAGCAAAGCTTAATGCAACCTACACTTCATAAAATTTGCCCTCTGCTCCCATGTCCAAGTACAAAATAAGCAATGAGGGTCAGCAGGCACTGGATGGCCACACTAAAAGCCCAGCCAAGAGACTCCTTGTTTTTCAGTCTATTTCCATTTTCCCTTGCATAGATGAGATGATTAATTTTTCTCAGAATTTCTAACATAAAAAGACAATCCAAATGTTAACCTTCCTTCATGACTTTGGCCACTGTTCTGATGATCATGATCTCTGTACAGCTGTCATGTGTGCATGATTTTGTGCAGTTCAGATAGACGTGTCAAAACCAGAGTTGCCTGTGTTACTCAGAACTAACATTATAGCATGCAATCAGCTTGACTAAATGATCAATGACTTAAATCCCCATCACTCCTAAATCCATTGTGGATTATGCTTGGAATATTTTCATGACCAGACTTTGTGTGAAAATTCTGACCTCTGAGAGAAAAAAATTGTGGAATCATAGAGTGGTTTGGGTTGGAATGGACCTTTAAATGTCATCCAGTCCAACTTCCCTGAAGTGAGCAGGTACACCATCCACAGACCAGGTTGTTTGAAGTCCTGTCCAACCTGACCTTGAATATTTCTGGGGCTGGAGCTTCTACCACCTCTCTGGTCAACCTGTGTCAGTGTCTCACCACCCACCCCATGTAAATTCCTCAAATCCAATCTAACTTAATTAGAGGAATCTGAACTCCTTTACTTTGAAGATATTTCTCAGAAACTCACTTAAGATGCTGCTTTATGCTCTTCTTTCTACTATAAAATATTATTTTTCTTAAAATCAATTAATTTGGTGAAAGAGGACTGAATTTAAAATACAAAAATATGTTTTAAAATGCCAGTGGTCTTTTAAAATACTATTCAATTATAGCAGCCTAAAACATTGTTTTATTTCATTGTCTATTTATTTTCTTAAGTAGCTGCAGGGATGTTTTCCTAATTAGCTAACCTAGAGCTAAACACTGGGAGTTTCTAAGTGTTAAGCATCTTTAAATTTTGATAAAGCAAGAGCAGAGAGTACCCAGTGCCTCAAAGGATAGGTCAGTGTTTATACAACATTGTGTGAGAATCAGTTTTTGTCTTGTTTTTCTTAGACATAATTTGATGTTTTACAATAGAAAAAAGTGTAAGCACAGCCCAGCATATCACTTCCATCACTGGTGTGTATAAAACGCTTCCCCTATGCTTTTAAGGTGATGAAAAGGACAACTACCTTGTGTCTAAATCAGGAGAGCTTGATATGATGTCAAAGCCTTTGGCTAAACATAGATTGACTTAATTCTTTCAATAATGAACTTTGGTCCAGAGCATTTAACAACCACGAGAGGAGAAACCCAATATAAAAGAGAAAATCTCCTCATTCAGGTTATCTTGACTCTGCTGCAGGCAAAACATAGAAATATTTTTTTTAATCGAGATTCTCTGCAGCAGCCCGTTCCAAATGCCAGTATCCATCACTGATGACTGGATCAATAGCTCTGTTTTGGCCCCAGTCTCCTACGAGAGATGGCATGCCATCAGTGACAGACAAATATCACAGTTAAGCAAAGTATCCAGCCAGACCTAGTAACATTTTTATTGATTTTTGTTGTGCAAATAATGTCTTTTTGGGCTGAATAAATGGCTTTGAGCCAAACAGTCATTGTTTATGATTCCAAAATGCAATAAAGGGACAGGAAATATATTATAGCCTATGTCTCAAGGCACACAACATAATCATCCTTTGGTGGTGAAAAACTATCCAGCTGAAACCATGAGTGCATATTTATCCATGCTTAAAGGTACCTGTAGGACTTGCAAATCTTACACAAAATGTCCTGTTAGGAAACAGATGGTATTGCCCTTTAACCTATTGAATAAGTACTAGAAAACCAAGCAAAAAATAAGCACTATATTTTTTCAATCAATACAAAGAAAACACTTTATTATTTTCCCTTCAAATGAAATATCAAACTTGCCAAAATGGTATTAGGATGCTGTGAAAAAGGGACAAACCAGAAAGTACCTGGACAGTTTTTCAAATGCTACAAAATTATATTGATAGTTGCCCAGCAACAATGTTTGTTGGTTTTGTCTTTTAAGAGAAAATCTATTTTATTTTGCTAATATAGTTATCATTTAATAACTTGAGCTAACAATAAAAACAAAAAAAAAAGTCTCCTTATTTCTGCACATTAAATAGAAAACATTTTCTACTGGGTATGTGTTTAATATATCTAGTGAATTTAATGAGAAATCTCATGTAGTCCCAGCAAATGTGCAGTGACCAGATTTTCTAGACACTCAGGTGTCATAAACAAATATTGTCTCTTAATGGTATTGTCAAATCACCAGTACAAATCATTAGCAGTGAAGGTCTGAGAAAAGAACTATTCTCATAACTGCCACGCTCTATACAAGGAATTATTTTTAACAGGTTTGTTGCTTCCAATTAGCTAGAAATAAGCTGTATTAGCTTGCATTATTTCAAGGCTGATAAAACTATTTTGCCCTCATTGCACAACCCTGTGTTTTCATGGAAAATATAAATAATTCAAACACCTTTCAGAAAATTCAAGAATATTTATACTCATCTCAGAAAAGTCCATTCATCTGTAGGAAAATGCTACAGTAATCAAATGCCACCTAAATCCCATCTCTCTCCTACATCTTTAAATTTCAAGCTTTTATTAACTCTCTCATGACAGCCTTAAATATACTTTTTGAAGTTATTTGGAGTGCAAGACAAAAGCTGGTCTAAAGAAATGATACTCAAAAACAGGGGCTTTATTTCAATGAAGAAATATTTCAAAAATTAAATTGCAAAAAACGAGAATGGAAGTCAATAGGAAACTCTAAAAGGAAATATGACTGTAATAGCTTATATTTGTTAATGGCCTTATTATGTCTACTGTAAAACAAAACTTCTGATAGCTTCTCAAAAAGCCTATTGCAAAAATTTTATATTCTTCAACAAAAGTAGATATTCCCTTTGAATTGCACAAAATCATTGCAACAAACCTCCAGCCATACATCTCTGCTGCATGTTTTTTTGAAGAGTTATTCAACTTTAATCACAATGTCATTGAATGCTTCCAAAGCTTTTGGGTTATTTAAGCTTTTTCTTTTATTATTCTTTAAATTAAATTTCCCAAATTTTCAGGCCTGGAAACATTACACCTGTGATCAGAAATTTTATGTGAGAACAGCTTCTTTGAGTCAGGATATCTCACAAGCCCAAAGTTATTTCCATGACTAAAAGTTCCTGATGGTAAGATGTGAAAAGGCAAAATAGAGATAAAATGAGACTTTTGACATGTCATATATAGTGCAGGAGAGTCATAGATTTGGCATCTCTTTTCTCCTTGTCCACCTCATCTGAATATTCAAAAATCAGAGTGACCATTTTCTGAGGGGTGACAGAGTTGGACTTCCATCCTTCACTGACTTGCTGTTATTTTTGTACATGTTACTAGATTCCAATCATGAGCATTATCCCACCCCTGGACTTAAAGGGAAATAAATTTTCATTCTTCCATTTCCTAGGGTTAAATTTATTAGACAAAAAACTCTTGTTCTTTGAACCTCTGCCTTCAGCAACAACTACACTGAGGCATGTGTGACCAAGTTTCCTGAATCCACTGGTTCAGCCGTGGCAATTGATTTTTGCTCCTAGAAAAGGAATAACAAAACAGTAAGAAATACCTATTGAGTGTAATTCATGTGTCTATTTTCAAATATGTCTCTGAGCAGGAGATAGTTCTCTGACAGTGTCTGTTCCTTTCTGTTAACCACAAAGGTAGCCTAGAATTACAAGTGTAGACTAAGACTTAGATGTCTCTTCTATTTTTAGATAAACAAGCTCAATGAAATGAAACCCAGCTTTGGTCATTCAGACCATTTCAGGCTGCCAATCCTGAGCAGATGATAAACTGGACAGGATTTCAGGCACATTATTCAGACAAATAAGGTTTATGTAGTTATATTGTCAACTTTTTATCCAGTCTGTTTAGTTATTTGTGAGGCTTGTTTTAATTTTAACCCAGAAAACTGGTACCTAATGTTAGATATTTCAGTTTCAGGTGTTCAGATATTTTGTTGAATTTGGCCTAGAGATCTGTTTGGGCTGAAATCAGTAGACGTAATTGGACCTGCATATTGTACTGAGAAAGTGTACACGTTTTTCTTTTCTGAGTTTAGAGGGTTTCAGGGCACTTTATTTTAAATTTTAACCTCAATGTAAACCAGAAATATTAAACTGTGAGGTATGAGGCTACTGGCAAACACTTCAGTGCATGATCAGCCAGGTTACACATTTGTTCTCTGGAGCAGGTAGCCCTGATAAACTCAGCCCTGTAGTGACCCATTCCTGAGCTGGAGGAGCAGGCCTACGTAAAACCCAGGATGGGTATTAAGATATCTGTGACTGCTCCTCCTGCAGACCTCAGGAACATATGTTCACATGCTTGACACAAACCGTCTGTGCCAATAAAACCCTGCCCATTGTCATGCTAAGGAAATCCAACCCTCCCTGCAGACTAAGCCCTGTCTGTGTCAGTTGGCCAGGCACATCTTCTCCTGGGGGAGTTGAATCCCGCCAACTGAGAACATGTTTCCAGAGGGCAAATAAATAGGCTGTAACAGGATAGCATGTGAAATCTTTCTGCAAAGACTAGTCACCTGGGTGTTATGAACTGCGATGTGAAGATACTAGAGTGAATGTTGTTAAGAGTATGAAATCAACTTCTTTGATGAGGCTAAAAATAATGGAATAAAAATGGTTTCTTCATAATCCTCTCATTAGAGATTCTGTTTTCTCTTTAGGTAAGAATGTATATCCATTGTTCTAATTTCAAGGGTACAATTTATAGTGGGGTTTTTTTAATAACAAACAGAGAAAGGTAAAAAAAACCCATGCTTTACTGTCTGGTTTTTAAAGACAATGACAGCTGTGGCCAGACTGATCTCATCACCCCATCGGCAATATTTTTATAGCAGTTAGAGTAATGGTAAGACAGAGACTCTCATACTTGCATTTATCCAACCGTTTTCTTTTCAGGCCCTTCTCTGGTGATATCTAACTTTCTGATCTGTTTTTCACATGAAATTTTCTATGCATAGTCTATATCCATAGCTAAGTTACTGGGAATGCTCTCCTGGCACTTGGAGGTGTGTGAATTATGGCCTTGCATTGAACTTTTCTTCTTGGACAGAGAGAAAGGGAGAAAGGGTAGGCTTGGGTATGTGCAAACATGATGCCTGCTCAGATGCACTTAACCAACACAGGCCTGGATATGGAGCATAAGATTTGCATGAGAAAGGCTTCCTGGAGGAAACAGCATGAGCCAGTGGACAGCCTCCTGACAAAGCAGTCCAGATGTCTTATGATCTATCTCCAGTTTTCTCTAGGTTGCCATGTGATCTTGGGAAAGCTGCCTTCCCTGTGGGTCTTAATTTCACAGTCTGAAGATGTTTAGAGGGGCTCCTAACCTACAATATGATTTCAAATATTTCTGAAATGCCTATTTCAAGCAACTACAATGACCACAAATCTAACTCACGTATAATAACAAGTTTAAGAGAGAACAAAGGGTCATCTATTATAGGTTTGAGAGGCAAATCTCCAGCTTGATGACCGCTTGTTTTCCCTTATCAGCAATATCTCTTTGCTTTCTCTATTTCACTGAATATATTTGATACAGGAATTTTTCTCATTGTCACAAATATTAACAACAGATTTTAAAACACTGTACTAGGAAGTGGAGGAAAGCGAGATTTCTGTCTCATATACTGTGATTTTCTTCAGAACCCCTGAATAAGTTTGTATTTGAAAAGTACAACCAGACCTAGGCAATATTTCACCCTAAACAAGCTGCAGCAGCTTTTATTAAAAGGAGCAATCCCCGTAAGACACCATGGACTGAAACACAGTAGCTCACAACTGTACCTCCTCTATTACCTCTGTGTTATAATAAAGATGTGACTGTAGTATATGTAAGCACATAAAACAATCATACTCACAGTGAACTTCACAAACCAAGGACACAAATCAGAATGAGAGAAATTAAGTAGCAGCAGTATTAGTAATTATTGCACAGCTAATAAGTAATTAGTAATTAGTAATTAGTGCACAGAAAGTCTCTGGCCTACTAAGGTGCAATAAAGTCCACACTGTTTTGTGTCTTCAGTGATACAACAGGCACAATAGATAAACTTCTTTTGGGGTGAATAAGTCCAATATTAGCTACAGGTTCATAGCTTGTAAGCTGCATGGTTTCTCCAAGGATTAGGGCATTTCAGGGACTTTTATAGGTTGGTTGAGGAAGTCCTGAACTTTACAGGGAAACCATCTCAGTGAGTTTGGTTTCTCCTGATGCTCAGCAAAAGAGACTTAATTAGAGCAGCAATACACGCACATTCTTGTGTATGAGGGAGAGTTCCATCTCCACACTTCTATTTAAGCCATGCTGAAGTACTCAGTCATTTGATCTCAGTATCATCTGGGGACCAGCTGTCCTGCCAGCTCTCCCACTCCCCATGTGATCTCTGCACCCCATATGTTTCCGGCCCTTTTTCCCACATGCCTTGATCTCCCCATATCTACCAGATAACCAGATTTCAGTATCCTTGCTTACCTTACAAGTTATCTAGGCATGATACAAATTGTGGTTTCCACCTCCATTTTATCCTTATCAGGTAGCTGGCCAAGCTTGGCACCAGTTTTCTGTGGTGTTACAACAAAAGTAGTATTTCTGGAAAGTTCGCATGTTGTTTGATAAAATAAATCAAAAGCGAAAAAGATGAAAAAAATCAGAGGATAAATGATTTTTTATCATCCTGATAATATACTTACTGCCTGGAAAGAGATCGAGGAAGATATGTTCTTTGAGGGCCAGTGACTCTTTCTAAAAATATTCTGCTGACAGAGGAAGGTTGGTCACCAGAGAGAGTCAGTTCTTTATCTCATTCTGTCTGCTTCTTCTTCAGTGATGTTGAGATCTGTGTAGGTGTTACAACCACTCTCTGCTGCTGGAATCCAATCTTCATTATAATCTTCATATTATAATATATAATCCAATATAATATTGTATCTGATTCTATCTGTTTGACTTTAGACACACTTCTCTATGCTACCATCCTTTTTCAAAGGCTTTACAATCATTTAGGATTTATCTAGAAATACAAACTATGTTGTACTGTTTCCAAACATTTCTTGTATTCTGTTATATTTTAAAAATTGCATTTTATGCATCCTGTACTCATCATAAGTACATATGTCTTCACTGTGAGCCAAATTTAGAACGTCACTTTGACTTGATTACACTCAAGGTAGAAACAAGGCTCATACTACTTCTCCTTCTGAGCTCTGAACAGCACTTCTTGAGAGGTAGAAACAATAACATTTTGCCAGCATAACACTCCACTGGCTTCTTAGCAGCATTTCTTAATGGAGAACAGCTATTTGCAAAATGCTTTCAAAAATACACAACATTGCAAGTTATTTCTGCAGTCTTTTTTTACTTGCAGGTAGGCATATTCTCTTTTTATATCAATCTAATGTTAATGCATGACCACACCTTTCAACCTGGAATTTTGCCTTGAGCTGAGAAAGTTGTAGTAACCTGTCTATACAACCCTACTGAAGCAGCCACCTTCATGAGTTAAATGCTTAAAAAAAATTTGTGACTATAACCAATATCTGAAAAATGTTTCCAGCACCATGTAACTCTACCATTCAGGATTACATCCTGAGACAGCAAGGCATCAAGAAGACTCATAATTTCAGGCATGGCAGAGGCTCCACTTACTTCAATGTACCGATGCTTCTTTTCATACTAGGAGTTGCACCCTCACATAAGTAATTAAAACAGACCCATGCTAAAAATCGCATAGTGAAACTGAGGGAGAGAAATCTTGGTCTCAGAGTTTTGCACAAATTTGATGAGGCTTTTGGACATGAGGATAGTCAAGCATTATAAGTGGCTGTCAAGAGAGGCCGATCCATTTCCATCTATGGAGGACTTCAACACCAGAGTGGATAAAACCCTGAGAAACCTGGTCTAACCTTGTAGCTTACCAAGCTTTGATCAAGGGGTTGTACAGTAGACCTTCCTTAAGACATTTACAACCTTACAAAAAATTACCCCTGTGGCCTTATGAACATAAGGATAAAAAAAATCAAAAATCAAAAATATAAATTGCATGAATTTACCTGTGGTTTTAATTCTCACACACAATGATATTACCGTACTTTTACAAAAATATGAGATGGTACCATGTATAAGATAGATCTAATATGTTTTGGTGCCAGCTGATAGTATTTTTTGCCTGATCATTCTCTGTCATCTATCTCATGATTATTGCTAATAAGCATGATGTTTTCAAAAGCACAAATCAACTGGAAGATGTGATCACTGTCTGTAGTCCCTGAGGATGGTCATATCAGTATAACAAAGGAACACAAGAATATGATCCTTATGTTATATTAGACATATGGGAACAAACAAAAGTTGTGTAAAGGTATTTCAGCAACATCTGGCTGGACATGTAGCTGAAGAGGTTTTCTAAATGGGTTTTTCTGACTCTGCTCCTCCACTTATGTAAATACTGAGAGGCAATGCTTGTTCATGTAGCAAAATACTTTTCCAGTTCCTTTGTTTCTTGGTTGTAGCATAAGTAAAATGGCAGAAAGTATCATTCTGCAGAACAGAAAAGGACTTAAGCACTGAGAAGGACTTGAAAAAAATTTAAAAGCACTTTACAAAACTATTGCAATGATATTGTCATAGTAACCTATTCCTCCTGGACTGTGATTATAGGAATCAGGGAGTGAGCAAAGCAGTCATGAGGATTTTTCTGGGTTATCTGGCTTTGAAAGGATCATGTTCAAACCCTGAAAAGATAAAAGAGAGACTATACAGAATGTAAGCTGGACCGTTAAACATTTCCATATGACAAACTCCTCTCCTGAGATCTGACCTGCCTGTAGATTCCCCAGTTTGCAGATCTAAAGGAACCAGGCCCACCCGTGCCTGCTCTAAAGAGAAGAAGCTGGGCCTGACTAGCTTTTGAAAACTACTTTAAAATTCTCGCCAGAAAATACCTCAATAAAAAGGAAGATATATCCATAAAGCATTCAAAAGAAAATCCCATGAACCAGGATTTTTAGAAAGTAACTCATCTAAAAGTGATTGTAAAAACAATATCCCGTGTAGGCATTTCTGAAAGAAATAGCTGCTCTTCACAGAAGACATTTCTTTTTCCTACAGATTATTGGTAAATTATGTCCTTGGGCAGCAATCCTGACATTTATGCGCATGCATAACTCTGAGCACATGGCTAGTTTCATAAACCACAGTGGAACTATCTGCATTCCTAAAATTAAACATAAGTATTTGCAGAATTGAGATCCGTAGTCCTAAATCAAAACTTTATCTGCCAGCTATAATTATGCTGATGAAGTAGAAAATTGGAGGCATGAGTAATCAGATATAGGTGTTTCTCCTTCATCCTGCAGTGTTTCTCTACTATACCTTCAGCATCTCCACAGATGTTAGAACTTGATCTCACCTTCCCATGGTAACAAAAAGGCCTTAGGTAAATAGCAGGAAAAACTGGGTTTCTGCTGCCACTCAGGATACTCCTGGCTGCATACCTACCTACAGCAGCTAGTGACAGAGCATACTTTCCAGCTGCCATTGCACATTGCTGCTGCCCAGGTCATCTGGACCTGTGGCTGATGTCAGGCAAATAAAGTAGCTCAAGATCATTCCGGAAAGCTTGTGACATGTATGACAAGACCAGGTGGGATCTTCAGGCAGCCTAAATCTGTCTGCTTTTCAAACAGAACAGACACCTACAACAAAGCTCAAGTATCTGTCTTACAGAAGAAAATATTGGTACTGCTAGACTGTATTTCTAAAGAGCAAATATTCAATGAAACACCATAATTCTAGGAACAAGGCTATCAAATTGATAATTTTAATCAATTATCAAAGTACAATCAGGCACCCAGATTAATATCGAGTGAACAGCCATCTCATAAATACAGATGTGAAATCCTTTCTAACATTAATAGAAGTCAAGTTCAAATCCTCAGAACTCAAACACTCAAAATACACAGGTGCATATATCTTAGGAAAGCCTGTCACTTAACTGCTTAGAATCTATTCTTAGCAAATGAAGAACAGCTTCTCTGGAAAGTTTCCCATGTAGATTCTCTATAACTATTGTAAACCCACTCAAAGCACTCATTTCTCATTACAAATTTCCTGTTAGTTAAAAATAATAATATAGTTAGTCATCTAGATCATCATATCTAGTGATTGAAAAAAGTCACTGGCTATTCTGATCAGCTAGCATTTTTTGTAATCTTAATTGGTAATGGTCTGTCCTGTATTTGGGAATGCTTGTGCTGCCTGGAAACCCAGTCACAGGTTGTCCTTCAGCTTAGTTTGATACACTGTTGTCAGAAAGCCCAACCCAAAGGCATATCTAGCTCAAGAAATTACTCTGTGTATAGTAATCAGTCTGAGGTTCTAAAAATCTTCTTTCGCTTACCATGTATATATTTGATAACCAAAAGAATTCTCACTTTTGCCAATTATTCTTAGCAGGGGAAATGAACTAGTGTCCTTTCTCCTACAATTTTCCTTGCTTTTCTCTATTTCTAGTGCTATTTACCCCCCTCTCATTAAGGAGCTGTCCTCAGCCATGTGCTTGTTGTTTGTCCTTCAGCTCTTTGTTACGTGGGTACTTCTTATGCACAACTTCTCACATCTTTTTCCCTTTGATGGTCCCATTGTTCACATATGTATATAAAGTCCTTATACATTGTGCCTGGCTATGCTATCAGAGTTTTCTAAAATGTTTGTATCCTGTTGTTATTTAAAGTACTCCAGTATGCTTGGATTTAACTAACCATTATTAATTACTAATTAATAGGTATAATTTCTAATTGCACAAATCTCTGCTTTGGCTTCAGAGCCCATCTTACAAGATGAGACTGAAATAACTTGGCAGACAACCAGACAAAAATAAAATCGTGACGAGTTGTCTGTTGATGATGGTCATGAGATTCTGAAAGTGTCTTTTGGCAGAGGAAATTTAAGGGGGAAAAAAAAAGCATGTAATTTTTAGGTGGATCTGATCAGTTTGTCCTATTTTTGAAAGGAACAATATGCTGTGATTTCTGCAGTGGCAAACAAAGAGGTATGATGACTCAGTTCAAGTTCTATAATCTTGTGTTCTCCTTCCATATGCTGGTTGATGATTAAGTCACCCAAGGGAGGAGAGAATTAATAGTCCATGCAAATAGGAACTACTACAGTGACCTGCCATTATGCAGATCCAGCACAGAATACAGTTCTTCTGGACCCTTTGTGACTAAACCATTCACAACCTGCTCCTGCTTTTGTGAGGAGTCAATGAGCATTTAATGAGTAACTCCAGGCTCTGTAGCCTTAAACAGGAATTGCACTCTTCTTGTTGGGATTTGGGCCTGGATTTTCACTTCTATCCTACCAGCCCTAGAACTGAGACTACTGTGCAATAGTTTTGGAAGTATTATCCATTTGGTCAAATTAGGGTGACAGTTCAATATTTCTGAAAATGGGAATCTTGAACAATCCAATAGGAAAATAGAATTCATCTTCTATCTTTCACTTCTTAATATTGCAGTAGGAAACTGGAAAACACGGTACCCACTTTATACCTTACCAGCAGCTACTCAGTCAAAGCAGAATTCATAGCAGATAGAGACAAATCATCTGATGGCAGAGTTTAAAAGAAACCTGTTACTATGACAACAGATAGGGTCAGATAACAAAATGAACAGACACTTTTGATCTTCAAAAAATTCTTTTTCCTTTGCTCTCTCCTCTGTTATCTGGACCACTCCATCAAACACCTAGCAGATAACAGAGTTGAAAACCCAATCGACCTTCAAGGAAGACCAGACAAGTTGGAAAGTCTATGGAAAGGTTACTATTACAGTGGAAACGCTTATGATGATATTTTCTCTGTGTATGTGTATGTGCATGTGTGTGTATTTTACCAAAGTAACAGAGTACTGTTCAAAAAGCTCTACAAAAACCTCTAACATTGCACTGTTGAGATTTTTTTTATTATTTATTTAATGCCATTCAAAGAATGAAAACAGAATAAAATGTGATCTGAAATGATCTGCTACAGTCATGTTGTACAGTTAACATATTGTGAATGTAAAGAAATATTTCAGGACTTTTGGGCTTTGGAGAAGTAATTTATTGTGCATGCTGTACCACCTAAAGTTACTTTTCTCATGCTATAGAAGCTAGAAAAATGCCTCTGAATATGAGCCCTAAAAATATTATCATGTCATATTTTAGTATTATTTTACAGTATTTCAAAGAATTATATATTGACAAAAAGCTGTGTGTTACACACTGATGAATTGGAAAGAGAAACAAAGCACCATACTACCACACTTTACAGCTGAAATGACAAATCAGCAAAGACATTAAAAAAAAGACAACAAAAATACACTAATTAAAGGAAAAATGCTTCCTTATCATCTGAGGCTACTGAAGAAGTAAGCTTTCACTGAAAAACTTAAGTGTGTAGAGTATGGCACTTCCTATATGTAATAGTCCTGCTGTCCTAAAGGGACAGCAGGAACTGGGTTAAATAGATGAACCTGTTTTAGGCCAGGGTTTCTACTCCAAGTTTATTTTTCAGTCCTGTCCCATAGAGTAGCACCATTGAATGGTTCAGAGAGAAGGTGACAGTTTCAGAAATTGTCAGAAATTGTTGATTTAAGCTAAGCATGAAAGATCTGCAGTATTGCATGCTGTAGGTCAGGAATCTCTCCTGATCCCCTCTGGTCTGTATTTGTCCTTGGTGCACATGTAGTATATTATTTTTACTATGTGCACCAGAGGAAATATTCATTCTGCACAAAAAGAAAAGCTGTGTGAAAATTTCACAGCCCTGATTTCTCTGACTTTCACACAAAACCAACTGATTCCAACTACCAGTTAAATTTCCAATCAACCAAAAAAGAAAGACTTGGTGTTATGCTGACATAGAAATTGCACTGCTGTTTTCAATATTGCCAAGACTGAAAGACAAATAACCACTACATTCACTTTAATGGAATAGTAACCTTTTGTTCCTTATGTTTTGATCAAGAAAGATAAAATCTCTATTTGACTAAAATCTGTATTTAAAAATTATAAATTTCTCTTGGCAAGGCAAGATTTTTTTCAGCTGAATCTACACTAGCACCAAAAAAAAAGTCTCTGATTCCTGGATGAATAAGTCCTTACAATTCCATAAAATAATTTCACACTTCAACTATCTTTTGTTTCAGGACTAAACTTTCAAAATAAGTATTTTCAAAATATTTTTGTAATGTTTTTCTATAGCTACCAGAAAAGAAGACATAAGCGTTCATGTTATCATTACATACAATTGTGTTGACTTCATTTTTTAACCAAACATTTATTTAAAATTTGGGAGCTTAAAAGTTTCAGCAATTTCTAATTCACTGTGAAATTGTTGCTTGCTCATACCAACAAACAACAAAGATTGAATTTCGGTTTTAGCACCTTTAGATGTCAAAATAAATGTGTTTATTTTTATTTACCTTAACCGACTGTAAATACCATGCTCATGTAGATTATGGCCACAGTTGTAACGGATAAAAAGAACAAAAAGTACTGTGCAATAAATATTTTAGAGTACTACTCAATTTCTGTAAAATAATCCGCTACAGAAAACCCTTGCATGAAAATAGTAGAGCAAAGCAAGAAATAGACACAGCCCATGAATTACATGGTCTCAATATTAGCTGATCTTCCCTTTGAACTCTTCAAACCTGAAGGGACTCTTCTATTCTCAATGAAATGGTCTCAAAAGCAAAAAGAAAAACCATTTGCATTCCTTCCAAAAGTATCATCCATAGTTTAAAGTAATGATGAGGAAGAAAACTGCCTTGGAAAATTTTGCCAAGATAGTACTATATTGCTAACACCTGTTTACCCCATAAAAGTATTGCCCTGTTATCATACTGCAGACTAAAAAAAGGTTGAGGCAGCTTTGAATTTTTGAATGGAAACTCATTGTACATGTCTCTCTCCTCGCAACTAAGATGTGATAACATGGCATAACAGTCATAGCTTTAGCATAGTTGTTTAAAATGTGGTTCTTTGCTTATTTTTTGTACATTCTTAATTCCAGTTTTCAAAACTTCCCCTGTAATTCCTTACAATTTCCTTGACGATTTGTAACTAAGACTGTGAGGCATTTCTTTTTTTCTAGAAGTGAAAACACAGCATCTATGTTACAACTTATGTTCAGGTAATGTTTCAGCAGAAGCATTACACATTGCCAACAATGGAGAAAAAGATTGTTTATCAAAGTCAAGTCTGACTCCTATATCAAGACTTTCATATGACTCCTCATGCAGGTCTTGAAAATTAATGGGCTTTATATTTTACTGCTGGAATATTTTACCCAATATCTCCTGTAAACTAGACACCATTAGAAAACAAAGAAGACAAAGCAGCCAGAGTAGAATGTAGTGTCAGCAAAAATAGCAATTCTTATTTATTTATTTCCTTAGCAGTTGCATGATACAGTTGAGTGGTTCTAAACTGTGTTTCTTATGCTGGCCTGCTACCTCATATAAACAGGAACTTACATTCAAGAAACCTGCATCCTCCTCTATGGGCAGATTCAGCAGCTAGACTGTACCCTTTAAGGTGATTTTCTGAGGATATAACATTTCTGTTGGGTCTACAGTGTTGGCAAAGGAAAGATACTCAGAAATATGGTGGACCACACAGTCTCACCAGGGAAACTGCTGCATGGGAACGACACAGAGCCAGCAGGCATTTCCAGCAAAAGCAGTTTGATGAATTGATTTGGAGGTCGGTGATTGTCCTTTCTCTAATTAAAATGCATATAAAATGGGTTGTAACAGTATCTCAAAATTGTAAGATAAATGCTGGTTAAAAAAACCCAAAACCAACAAAAAACAGCAGGTAACTTTTCAAGTGTCTACATACATTCCTAATTATTCTTAAACATTAATGAGTTGGTGCTGTACAGCAAGCAAGGATGCTAATAAATGAATATTTATAGAAGGACCCAGACTTGGGAGCCCATATCTCATCTGCTCATATAGCAAACAGCAGGATAGTAACAGCTGCTGGAAACTCTTCCTCCCTTCAGTCTAGTAGGTCCTCTCTTCAAGTTACTCAGCCCTTCTGTTGAGGGGACAGCAAGATCACCAATTTGTGATAATTACTGGAAACTGGACTTGGACATGGAAGGCCTTTTGATCAGGTCACTTGAAGAGTTGCCAGTCACTTCCAGCTATTATTCACCGGATCTTGAGGTGAACCAGAAACAAAACAATCTCTGCTAGATGATTTTCAAAGGACATGTGCTGTATATAAGGAAGAAAAAAGTATTATTAGAGAAAAAAAAAAAAGTTACATTTTATGTACTCCATCAATGTATCTATGTCTCAAACTAGAAAAAAAAATCCAATCCCCTTTTTATCTTTATTCATATGGGAAAAGCAATTTCTGATTTCAGATAATAAATATCTCCAGATAGTGAGTGTACTTGTAACACTTGCTATTTTTTCCTTTAATATTCTTCCATTTAAGAAAACCCTTCTGAGAAATTATTTTAGATAATTTCACAAAGTTCTGATTTCAGAAAACCATAAAAGGCCACTGCTCAGCAGATATTCAACTTGTCTTTTTAAAAAAATAAAAATGTGCAGTTGAGTATTGTACTGTATGTCAATAACTGGAAAAAAGAAGATGTTAAAGCAAGCTAAATAATTGCCTAACAGTACTTGTACTAATGACCATAAACTTCTACTATGTTAATTTTTCTCTGCACTTTTAATTACAGATCAATAATACTTTGCAGTTGACATTTAAAAATGCTGAACTGCATGTAGGAACACAGACTGAATAAAAAAATACGATGTGATACTGAATTTGCCAAATCAATAAACGTTGCCATTTAACAAACAGTAGCATGTAAGCAGTCACCAAAATTAGCAAGTATAAAAGACTATGCTTCAAGTGCTTAATTAGTTTTTAATAACACTAAGCTTCAGTTCATTGACAAAATTCCACTGCTGTGTAAACCACCCATTCCATTGTTTGTTTGCATCTCTTTCCATGGTTTGATCTTAGCTCAAGGAAAGCTAAACAGTGCACACACATTTTCTTTAGAAAATAAAGTTCTTAAAGATCAAAAGGTGAATAATATAATTCCACAAGTTTTGGCTTACCTTTCCTCGCTTAGATAAATGATCTCTTTTTACTTTTAAAATGCCTTATTGTGACAAGTACATTTAATAAATAGGATCATGGCATTAAACAGTAGTTACATATGAAAATATCAATACAATATCAATTATTCTGTTTGAAACAAAAGGCTAAAATCAATAAAATTCCATTTAATTTCCTATACCAGCTCCTATGTGCTAAGAGAAGCATAAATAAGCAGGATTTTTTCAATATTCTGAACTCTTCACACTGCTTTTTTTTTTTTTAATTTTGCCTTTTTTTCTTTTCTTTTTATTTCACTTTTATTTTCCTCCTCAGATTTTTTTTTTTCTCTGCAGCAGTAGGCTGACTCTTCAGTAAACATTGTTGCTACCTGATTCCCATAGACACAAAAAATATTTCTAACCATGTTGAATGTGCTTTTACACATTCAGGAGTATGGAAGGACACATAAGTGAGACAAACTAGTCAGTCAGTGTTTCTGTATTGTTAATTTGTACCTATTAAGTTCGAGTGCTCTTTTACTGTTGCAGTTTCCTGGCCTGTGCTACGACTTTTGAGTTGAACATGGGTAGCTAAAGCTAAGGTTGCAATTAGGATCACCAGTTCATGAATTCCTACAATATTATCTAAAGCATGTGACTCCTCTATATCAGTTCCAACCTAAATGATCATTGCAGTGACTGATGCTACAACAGAAATGTTCTTTTTTTGCTACTGTATAAGATATGGCAGACATTCTGACACCAAAGCTGGATATAACATGGAAAACCCAGCATGTGCAAAATGTTACATTGTTGATAAGAAAAAAATACAAGTTGAATCAGGACACCAAAAAAAAAGAGGATTCAACCAGTGTCTTGTTCGTCCTTCAGCCAGATTTGAAGGAAAAGTTGCCAGGAGCAGGTGATTGGGACCTTCTGTCATCTGCCTGTACTCCGGCTCATCAACTAGAAGAGTGGCTAGTATTTTATTGAGATGATCAACTATCTGCGCTTTTGGTATCAGGCTGGTTTATTCCTAGAACTCTCAATCCAAGCTGAAAAGATCAAGAAATTTTCTCATTAAGACAGCTGTTGCACATTTTTAAATTTGAACTGAATTTTGCAACTGTTAAAGAACATTTAGTCTTGTCAGTGGTTCAGGCTAAGTCCCCTTTAAATCAATGGATTTACTATTTCCTAACTCGGTTGACATAGTACCTACACAGTTCCTAGAGTTGATTTAGCAAAATCTGCTCAAGAGATTTTACACAAAAGTAACTCTACAAAACACACTGAATGAATAGACTTTCTCTCTAGGGAATTTTCCCTGTGTGATATCAGTGTTCTGCAGTGACACCACAGAGATGTATCTGACTCCAGCTACACCATCTAGCATAAGATGGAAAGGAGAGAGAAATGGCTTGGAAAGGTGGAATTAAGAAGTGCTCATCAGAACTGCTTTCAGGACTTTGTGCTGCTATTATGCAGTATTCTGCAGTATCAAGTGGACATAAAATTGAAACTGACATCACTTTTTAGTGTTGCTGGCCTGGTCTGCACACCAGTAGATAGTGTTCATGGGCATGCCTGTCCTGAGGTAAGTCTGTCCCAATGTCTGCTGAAGGACTCCCAAGCACAAGTATGGGCTGTGTGGAGAATGAATTGAGAGAAGCCCTGGGGAAGAGTACTTGGGGGTGTAGGTCAACAAGAAGCTCAATATGTCTCAGCACTGTACCTGCATCCCAGAAAACCAAGTGTATCCTGGGCTGCATCAAAAGAAATGTAGACAGAAGGGTGAGGGAGATGATTCTGCCTCTCTGCTCTGCCCTGGTGAAACCCCACCTGGAGTGCTGCATCCAGCCCTGGGGCCCCCAGCATAAGAAAGACCTGTTGTAAGGAGCCCAGAGGAGGGCCACCAAATTGATTACAGGGCCTGAGAGAAACACCTCTCCTGTGAAGACAGATTAAGAGCACTGGGGCTGTTCAGCCTTGAAAAGAGAAGACTCTGGGCAGACATTCCTGTTCCAAAAGGGGGCCTAAAGGAAGGCAGGAGAGGGACTTTTCACAAAAGCATGCAGTAAAGGGATAAGGTGGAATGGCTTAGGAGCTGAAGGAGGGTATATTTAGATTAAATATTAGAAAAAAAAATTCTTTACAGTGAGAGTGGTCAGATACTGGAACAGGTTGCCAAGAGAAGCCATGGGTGTCCCATCCCTGTAAGTTTTCAAGGCCAGGTTGGATGGAGTTCTGAGCAACGTGATCTAGAGGAAGGTGCTCTTGCTCATGGCAGGGACTTGGAACTAGATGTTACTGTAAGATCCCTTCCAAACCATTCTATGATTCTATGATTCAATTTGTTAGGATTGCCCAGAGGATACCAAGAGAGGTTAATTTCTAAACACAGCTAGAAAATGAAAGGAAAAAAAACAAAACCAGCAGAGAGAGAAGTTTCTCAGTCCATTTCACCATGGGCTCAAAAAAACTTGTGTTGGCAGAGAAGAACAGCATGAGAACAGAAACTCTAGTCAAGAACAGGAAGAAGAAAATTACAGCTTTGGATAGCCTAAGCCACCACTGAAATTAAAGTTATGAACTATGTGCTTGGAGTAACTCAGAGAGGGAATTCAAGCACCTCTATGGTGTGCTGCAACAGGAAAGTGGTTAGATTATTTTATTATGACCTGGTCCCCTTATTCCAACATGTTTTTTCTGCTTGTAATACCATGACACTTGTGGTGCTCCCCTTTGCTCTGTGCTTTATCCTAATGGACTGATACCATATGCGATTTGACTACTACTGCAAATATTAAACTTCTGGTCACAGCTGCCAGAATCTGGGAAGTTACTGTATCTCAGCTGAGATCACTGACAGTGCTGGCATTCAAAACTTCAGCCATTTAGAAAAAGCAATAGATGCTTTCAAAGGCTGCCTCAAATACTGATCAGCAGAAGTAATATTTTGTTGCCACAAACTAGAATTTCTGGACACATAAGTTTCTTTCAAGTGAGGAAAGTCTGGGAAAAATATTTTGAGTAATTTTGAGAAATACTGAGAAAGTGCAAAAAAACTTGCTGTATGTTTTGCAACACTTGCCAGTGATCTCCAGTTTCAATTTGCCTGCCAACAACACAGTCAATATTAAACAATAACCACTGAGTTTACTGAAAGCTTCTGGTTTGCTCTGATATAAACATCAATATGAATACATAACTCTGAATACATAACAAGGCCTGACTGACCATGACAGCATCCAACATGCATTGCCAACTTTCATCCATATCACTCATAAATTGAGTGACCCTAATTACAGCCACACTAGTCTGCTTTGCTAGTGCCACCTTAGTTCTTTTCCAATTCATCTTCCCATGATAAAAGTAAACTAGAAAATACAGTTACTAAATACAGTTACTAAAGGCATTCCAACATCACGTGAAAATTTTCTGTTCTCCAGTGAGTATTTTACAGCTATTCAAGAGTTATCAACAGTGGAACAGTCAAGAGAAAAGAAGGCCAGATTATTCCACACACAAAAAAGCTCAGTTCAACCAATCCTATTTGATCAAACCCAAATACTATCTAGTTGGTTTTTAAAATATTGACTAAAATTGGTAAAACATAAATTCTTAATTTTAAAACAATAACTTAGACAAATAACAATTGAATATGAAATATTTTAAGCATACCAGAATTGTATCCATTGTCCTAGTCCTCCTCCTGGTTTAGCACTGCTGGCTTATGAAGGGAATATGGACATTGTTTAGACATCAACATATATAACTGGAATTTTTTTAATTTGGTAGGAGCTATGTGTGCCAGATCTATTCTTGTGAAGTGGATACAAGGCAACACAGACACTTAGAGCAACAAAAGGGAAAACGCTAAAGTAAACTGAATATCATTGTGATGATTTCTAGCATTTTTATCTTAGAGTTCTGAAGAAATTTAATGTCGGTGTGTCTAAGCTCTTGTCCCAAAACATCTACCCTGTTTTTCTAACTGCCTGAAATAGTACATCAGCTAGCTGATATACCTTTATTTAATCAAGTATGAGTACAGGAATGACAGATTCAAAAGTTACTTAAACTCCAAGTAAATCAAGTTAGACAGAAAAGTTATGCAATATAATGGCAACCAAAAAATAGTAACTTTTGCAAACGTCAATTAAAACATATATCAATTTTCTTTGATCATGACAACAGAACCAAGGACAAAGGAGAAACTTAAATCAACTATTTGATTTTTCTTTGTTTTACTCTTTATAAGCTTTTGAATAATTGCCTGACAGCTTGCTGTTAACCAACAATAAATAGTATGTTTTAGCAAAGATAGACAATAGATTACTGTCTATTTACCATTGCTTATATGACTGGGAAAAATTGATGTCTAAGTTTATCATCATCACAATGCTACTTATACAAGTCAAACCATCAGATTTGAAAGGGCTTCATAAAGTTACAAAGACACATGGGAGAGAAGGCAAGATACCCACCTATATCTGGTTCTTGGGAAGACTCAATCATCCCTTCATTGCTTCTCTGCTCAATGTACCAAGATAGTGTTTGTTATGTTCATTCCCAACAGAGTTAAATGTAGCTGAATCTCTCTGGAGCAAAACTGAAGGCAGTTTTCAGTCATCACCAACAGGATTTTCAGATTCCATCAGTGTCCAATGCTTAGATGTCACATGCAAATCCAGGGAACATGGAGCAAGTGGCAGCAAGTGGCAGCAAAGCAGAGCCTGATGTCCCAGGGAAAAAAATCCCAGTTATGGTGTCAGTGCATCTTAGAAGGAAGATGTAGTGGGCTGAGCCTTGTTGGATGCTAGACACCCACCTAAGTCACTCTGTCACTCAGCACCATAACTGCACAGGGGAGAGAAAATGTAACAAAGGATTCGTGAATTGAAATAAGGCTTGGGAGAGATCACTCACCAAATACCATTGTGGGCAAAACAGACATGAATTGGGAATATTGAACTTATTACCAAAAAAGACAGGGTAATGAGAAATTAAATAAATCTTTAAAACACCTTTCCCCCACCTCTCCCTCCTTCCCAAGCTCTACCTCTTCCCTCCCTGAAGTGCAGAAATACAGGGAATGGGAGTTATGGTGAATTCATCACACTTTGTTTCTGCTGCTGCTCAGGGAGGGCAGTCCTTCCCCTGCTCCTGTGTGGGGTCCCTGACATGGGAGACAGTCCTCCATTAATTTTTCCAATATGAGTCCATCCCATGGGCAACATTCTCCATGACCTGCTGCACTGTGGGTCACTTTTCCACAGGGTGCAGTCCTTCAGGTACATTGCATAAGCCGCTGGTAGGATACCAGCTGTTCTACTCACCTAGAAGTCAAAAGAAGCACCACATGTACTATCAATACTCAGAGCCTGTGGTCCCAAAGTTGTCCACAAGAGCTTTGAGTTCAGGGGCACTCCAGGCTCCCAGAACCTAGTATACTGTAGGTTTTTGACAGTCCACACTGCGATTTAGCTCAAGATATGTCTCATCTTCCCACTGTGTAAGATTTATTTAAATACTTGTAGGGAGCATCCCAGAGCCCTGGGAGGTAGGAATCCTGGCTGCACCTTCTGCTGTCATTCCTGGGCCCAATGGGACAGTCAGTGTCTCAGACTGATGTGATCCATTTATTATTCTAACTAATGCTATCATTTCCTGTATTTTCTTCCTTGAAGTTGAAGTGAGGCAAATTAGGTGTCCTTTGTCCCTGTGAGCATTATTTTCTCTAGTACTAGCAAATAATCAGCATCAGATTTATAAATAACAGCTTTCAGGATGTTATCCTAAAACAGGTAAGCAGCTGTGATCCTGAGTTTGCCAGAAAAGATAATGGATAATGCAGACTCATCACCTGTATCTCAGCAGTCATGGTACAGAATACTAGGTATTGCCAGGTCCTAGGACACTGGAAAAATGGATTTGGCTTGTGGTGAAACTGCTGCAGCGAACGTCCAAATACATTGTTCAAAATATGTCATTGTCCAAATACAGCAAAGTAAGAAGAAATTTCTGACCTATGTATAAGATTCCAAAATTACTGCTTTTCATCTTTTTAGTGTGAAAGAGCTCCTGCTCAGAGACTGGCAACATATTCTGCAACAAAATTTCCTTACAAACTGTCTTAATGATAGGCATGCTATTCTTCATCTAGGATCCTGTACACCCCTCTAGTCGTGCAGACCTCATCATTCTTTGCACCAAACCAAACCTGAATCTCAGCCAAAAAAAGAGAAAGGGGATTTAAAGATCAGAGTATGCCATTATAGCAGTCTCTTTTGGCTTTCCTGCTGTAACAGATATATTAATGGTTTCTTTACCTAAAATAATATGAACAAGGACTCTTAAGAAAATAACTGTGGCAAAATTTATAGTGCTTTTCTTAATCTATGTTTGGGACTTGTAAAACACAAGATTGATTAAAATAGAATATGAATAGTTTTGTCTTAATAAACTCACTTATACATTCAACCCAATGAGCAGTATTTTCTCACTTTAGGAAAATCTTTCCAAATGATTTTGACTAATTTTATCAAATATTCAACGATGCTTATAAATATTTAAGCAGTTACTAACTAATTTTTAGATTCCTGGAATCAAAGCTATTTATTTTAAAGGGCTTTGTGAACTATGCAAACTATGTGTGTGTCACTCCTTGAACCAAATTGTTTGGTGTATAGAGCTTCAAAACAATACTAAGTGTGTTTTTTAAGATAGATCTCTTGGAAAAAAAAAAAAATTACTACTTAGTTCCATAAACTCCAGAGTTGCGAAATTCCTATACCTAACAAGTTTAAATTTTTTTTGGACCAGTGCTATGAAACTTCTGCATGTTTCAGTTACCATAAGCCCTGTGGCAGAGCTCTGAAAGACGTTTACAAAGTTTATTAAGAT
The DNA here is from genome assembly GCA_013397195.1 of Hylia prasina. Taxonomy (NCBI): domain Eukaryota; kingdom Metazoa; phylum Chordata; class Aves; order Passeriformes; family Sylviidae; genus Hylia; species Hylia prasina. The sequence continues at coordinate 1,223,650 of VYXD01007793.1, forward strand.
GTCACCATATTTTTAACTCTGAAGCTCAAATGTCCATTACCAAAATATTAGCAAACTAACAATATACAACAACAGGAAATATTTCTTTTGGAATGCAGGTGCCTGTGATTTTCTGTAAAAAACCCTTCAGCTTCAGCCAGAAATTAAATTACTCTAATTATCTTGGCACTTACTTCAGATGTTGCAGATAAAGCAAAATGAGCTACAGATGTAAAAATGGGACAAAAGACAAGAGATAGACACTGTAACAGAGGGTGAAATCATGGATTATAACAGCAAATTTCCAAAACCTAGAAGGAATGGCTGATCAGAAAAAAACCAAATTTCTGTTACACCTACACCCCTGCTGATCTCTGAGCTAGGACTGTCAAATGAAACTCATCTCCTCAGCAACATAAGAATAGTCTTAAATCCTAGGATACCTCAGTTGCCTGACTTACAGTCACAGCCCAAACACTTTATCCAGTATATACCTGTGTCTAGGAGGTCCTTTCTGAGCCTGGATAATATGTTAATTGTCACAAAAAGTGGAAAAACTCAGAACATTTTAAGGACCAACAATCTTTGTGTATGTTGAAGCTGTCAGGCTTCAATCAGAGCATTTTTAGCTTTACTCTGATAAACAATTTACTCATTCCTCTCTAAGGATTTGGCATGTTATGGGGTGATCAAATTTATTGCTAAAGTTTTTGCATCCTGTGTTTCAAAGAGAGGATATACACTGTTTCTTTAGTCCTGCAATGGCATACATAAACTTTCAGACTCTCAGATTGCTGAATACTCTTCAGATGCAGAGGTTCACTCAGTCCAGTTCCAAAACAACTGGACATGCTGTAAGTAGCAGTGTATGAGGTAGTTTTCATAGACAAGGCAGAAATCCCAACTAAAAACAATAAGCAAATATAAGATTTTTCTAAATATCTATGCTAAAATGGAATTTCATATATTTTTCAGAGGGTGTAGCCTATGTATCTGACAAGTTAAAAAGTGAATATTTAAAAAGTATGCTTCAATAAAGAATATTAATCTGTTCACATATAGTATAGTTATAGATTATATTTTTATATTAAACAGCTGTCATTTAATTTTTTCTACCATCTGGAAACAATATTATTTTACTGTCCCGATTTCATAATATAGGTATGCTGCGTAAATGAAAGCTGCTCTATTTCTATTCAAGATTAAAAGTATTCAATGGTCAGAGGTGTTGCAGGAATATAATTCAATTTAGGACTGGTAATTTGTGTAAATAAATGTCTAATATGAAAGAATCACCACAAGTGGAAATCAAGAATGTTCAATTTTTCATGATACTTATCAAAAGAACAAAAGAGTTCATGCTCATTAAAAAAAGTTCTAAAAATAACAAGGTTCAGTTTGTCCTATGGGTTCATATGAATTTTTTATTTTCCATTTGAAAATTAGGATTGTGCCATATACTTGCTTTTTTTTTTTTTTTTGTGCATGCATGAATTGAATTTAAACTTTTCTGTTAAATTATTAACCATGGTTTTAGTATGCTCTAAGGTGAGCAAATTAAGAAATCTTGGATTGTAGGAGCTGTAAAAAGTGTTTGTATCAAGGGAACTGGTATTAAAATTGCCTGGTGTTATCCAGGAATAGATACTTAATATTTCCTTGCAACAAGAAATGTGTGCCTGATTTTAACCTTCTGGCTTTTGATTAGTTCACTGACTGATTAATGCTGGTAGATTACAGTAGGCAAGGTTTTTTTCACAAAATTGAGTTTAATTGAAAGTGAGGTCGTTGCACAATAAATAGGACACACTTTAAGGTTAACCTCTATATTATTTATGCATCTAAATATCAGTCTGTTCTATATAATGGTCTTTTTTCATAGGCTTCTGACGCTGTTCAAGATTACAATGACACGGACTCTGACTCAGAAGGCTGACAACGACTCCTTTATTTTTAGTTATTTCTTCTCTTTTATGCTATTCTACAAAGAACAACCCAATGGGTGGAAAAAAGATAAACTTCTTCACCTACATTGGTCAAGTCAGAGGGACATCAAGAAGAAGTCCCTCCTAGGGAAAGGAATGTAAACGTAGGTTACAGTTAGGAAAACATGTCTCTTGTTGACAGAACAGTCTCTGGGAAAGAGTTTCAGAGAAACCAAAACATCACAGGCACGAACCAGGACTACAGGCTTCTACATAAGAAAACTCAGAAAATATCTTCCTTATGAATTTTAACATTAGCTGAGTTTTTATCTATGAGGATAAAATTAAGCTTGATTGAGCTTAGATGTCATTGGGCTTAGATGTGGCAAAGACATATAGCTGATGTCTAGGCTGAATATCAGTTCCTATTATGACATTCTGATGGAGTTTTAAACAATTAAAATTTTATGTCTACATTTTTGCACTTTACTTTAGACGGTTGTTACAATCAATAAAGAGAAGTAAGTGCTCCTTAAAGGCAGTTCAGCTGTCCTATTTTAAATGCTTATCTTAATGACTCTGGAGATTCCAATCTTCTTCCACTGGCCACAGAGAGCACACAGTGTGACTGCATCAGGACTAGACACCATGCCTGTGAATGACAAATTGCAGCAGAGGTATCCATCCTCAGGGATGAAAGGAAACTTGTGTGATAACTGAGTTTTCAGCCCATTAGTAACCTTTTTGTTACTGGGCCATTGGGCCACTGAATATTGTTAATTCATCTCCAGTTTCTCATTAAGTAGAAGTGTTTTTCCTTTCTGAGAATTTGATGATCTGTCCATAGCAGTTTTGTGCAGGATTAGGAGAAGTTCTGGTTAAATCATCTGCCACCTCCCTCATATATATGGGGCTGCAGTATGTGTATCATTTTCCTATCAAACTTGGGTGACTGTGTCTTCACTTTCTGAAGTCCGTGTGAAGTCAGTACTTGTAGTTCAGTCTACAAGTTTTGCTACATCAAAAATTAAGCAAAATGTCACAGGTTCTCACCTGTAAATATGAGGTGGGATAGTTGCAATCTACCCTAATCCCTTTAGGGTAGGTAGATTGTTTATTCTTTTCTAGAAAGATCTTTAATTTCTACCAAATATTGCAGCCTCTGTTTATACCTCTTAGCTCCAAAAGCAAGCAATATGTTGGGGTTTTTAAAGGAGTCATTTGAAGCCTGACTACTCATTTGTAAGCTGCTATACTAAGCCAAGACTTTAGACCCTCTAAACTCAGCCACTAGAAACCTTTTTAAATGATGATATCTACTGTGACCATGTGAGTTAGCAGCACTATTAGCCAAGTCAAAATATATAAAAATATAAAGAATATTATTTCAGCCATTGTATTTTGGAAGAAGCTTTGCCTAATCTTTCTACTTGACTTAATAAATTAATACTGACAATACTTACAGAAATAATTACCTTTATTTGTCTAACATTAAGTTCATACAAATGATAACATCAATAATAACTTTACTTGAAGAAAAAAAAATAGGCAAAGCAATTATAAAACTCTGCTTAATAAAAACTCAACTCCTTTGCCTTTAGCATTGACAAATATAACTATGTATAATGATTACAGTTTTTAAGGGAAAATAACTGACATGTTTGTTTCACCATCTTTATTATTTAAATGATCATATATTATATAATTACCTTCAGTGTAACCATCTTATCTCATGGAAGATCTGTGGGAAGGGAAAGTAACTTAAATCTAATGACTTTTCTGGCACAATCAGTTCTTCATTCTCTATCCTTTTATGCGAATGAGAATACTGATACAAATTTGAAAAGGGGAGCCTGGAAATGCATAAGAAACACTGCCTCAAATCACCTGGATGCTATAAAGTAGACCTTTCCAGTCATCTGATATCCAGATCCTATTCCCAGAAACATATCTATATCTGTGCTAAACATCTAACTCATCTTGCCAATCTCTACTCAGGCTTTTTCAGAGGACCAGTTTGTTGTTGGGGTTTTTTCTTTTGCTTTCTTTGGGTGCATCTTCAAACTTATTCCCTCCTCCTACATCTTTGCACTTCTGTCCCAGCTCTCTTTGTAGGTGTAATTTCATAGGAAAATGTTATCATATCACAAGACTCTCTTTGCCTTCCAGCTCAACCACTACCTGAAACTTATTATGCTAGCAAATTTCACTACAAAGTCACTGGTGCTCTGAACCCAGTGATCAGTGAGCAGAGGGAAGGGAGAATCTTTGTGAGAAGAAGAGAAGCTAGCATGGGAGCAAGAGAAGAAGCCTTCCAAGCGGGAAGCTGGAAGCCCTCCAAGTCTCATATCTCTAGATGATTGCTTACTTGATAGCCAGCCGTGGGCTCCTGCAAGTAAGTTAAGCCATGTCATACACAGCTGAGACTAAAGGATGGGTGATAGTTGCTCATCCTGCCAGCCAGGCAATTTTATGGCAGACAGGACCACTGGTGTTTGTATTGTACAGTACTTTGTGTGACACAGGACCCCTGCCTTTCATTCTGGAAGAGTTCATGCTTTTGACTTTTTTAAAATGAATGATTTGCCACAGTGCTATCAAAGCTGCTCTAGGAGAGCCAGTGGCTCCTCTGTGCAACCAGTCAAACGATCATTCTGCCCATCACATCTGCTGTACCTAAGAAAAGAAACAGAAGCTGGGGAGCACTGCCAGAGACCGAGGAGCAAGCCAGTATTTATCCCAGCAGCTTTCCCCATTCCTTATGAAACAGAGCTGCCCTCAACCCCAGGCACCTGTCAGTTTTCAATTTGCAAACCCTTCTCTCGATACCCCAAGTATTCACCCATTTATTCTGCCTAAGATTGGAAAGATTTGTATGGGCTATGCCTTCTCTCAGGTATTCATGAGAGAAGATAAGTTGTCTTATCACCTGATGTTTACAATTTTGTGTAAATGAACTGGAAATATGGAAATTATCAATTAGTTAATGCCAAATACAGAATTACAAAAAGCTCAACAAATAATTCATCTGCTCCTGGCCACAGATTTGGCAAGACTGTAAATTATTGCACTCTGGGGCTATATAGACATAAGGAAGTGTACTGTTGTGAAATCTGAGTCATTCTTCAGCACAGAGAAATAAATGTGCATCTACTTTGGGAAAATACAGATGACTGAGAATAAATGATGGATTGATTAAAAAGCATATGTTTCTGATGAAATTTGAAATATAGTGTCACAAGTAAGTTATACTACAGTCAGTGACTAATTGAAGCCCCTTCAGCAAATAAATATCCATGTCATGTGTGAACCAGAAGAGACCTAGATTCCTCTGGCTTCAAACCTTGAAATTGAGTTGGCATCAAACTCTGTCATGGTGTGGTGATTAGCCACACTGAGAGTAAGCTTACAGCAATGTTTCTGTTTGAAGACAGATCCTCAAATCCCTCCAAAAGCCACACGCAGTGATGTCACCTTGAACACTGACAGGGTGGGTTTTTCTTGGGTCTTTCACATTTGAAGTCTAGGGTTAGAAGTCCCACATTCTGGAAGCACCCAAGGAATAGAAGATTGGTTAAGTAAAAACAGCAGGGGAGGATGAAAGAGGCTGACTGAGCAGAGGAGTCCACATGTCAGCAATAGGGAGCTGGTACAGTCTGAACTAGAAATGTTTAAGAGCATGACACACCCCATTCTGCAGGTTTACAAAAGGACACCTCATAACCTATTTCTACGATTCTTTGGAAAAATCCCTTGGCAGGATATAAAACATGAAATATGACAGTCTTCACAGCAATCTTTTTCTCTTTGAGGCCCTAGTTTATGCTGCACTTTGAAGGGAAGGTGTTGCCTTCTTCATGGTGCCATCAGTATTAAAGCTGTATGTAAAGGACTGAGATGAACTCGCGGATTTGTTTTCAATGCAGCAGTGCTTTAAACAGCTAGTAAAAAATCTGATTGAGAATTGCAACTATTGTGTTCAGGATGTTGTAATAGGATTTCTTTTTTCAAGACTTTTTGTAAGTACTGAGTGACAGCAATAGGACTGTGTGGCAGACCCTCAAAGGAGAGGTGATTGCTGTGTTTTGTGGCATGAGAACCACAGGAATGCAAAAAATGACAATTCAGAGTCTTTCATGTTTGTGCCATTATGGATTCTGTGAAGTTAATGTTAACTGTTCAGAGTGTCTAACATTAGTCAAAGCTTCCTTTAAATAGCACATTAATGTACTCAATTGTTTTCCATGTCTGTTGAATTTTAGCAAATTGTTCAGTTGCTTCAATATTGTAAGTTTAAGGAGATCTAGCTGTCAATTCCTATTAAACTGGCCTTAGTTTTATATTGTTAATTCAGTTGTCTTTCACACTCTAGCTGCTAAATCTAAAGAACTCTTTACAAAGGCAGATTTATGATGGATGCCATCTGGCCTGATAGAAGGAAACAGATATTGATTTTTAATATTTTCTCCAAACTTGTTTACTCTAGGATAATACAGCAGCTGTGTGGCGGCTTGTCTCAGAGTGGAAAGGATTATTACCAGTGCCTTTTGATGAGATAAATTAAGAATGACTTGAATGGCTAAAGGGTATACTTTGATGTTATGTCGCTTCATTTACCCTTATGACTAAATGATTATTGATTTTATATTTTTAAGCTCTTGAAACGTGAAAATAAGTTGGTAGAGAAGCCTAGCTGTGTTAGTTTTATTAATTTATTTCTGCAGGGCATAATTCACTTTGGACCAGGTTGTGAAGGTTTTGGGTTCATGACCGACTCCAGATACAGTTGCAAAGAAATGGCTTATTTATATAGTCATTGCAAGTAGTTCCAAAATCAATACAGTCTGGGATTGGATGATTAAACTTAGTCCCTTTGTGGGATTCATTCCTGTAGCTACCTCTGAAATGATCTTGACTGAAGCAGATTCATGTGATCCAGTCTACAAATAGCAAGTTTGTTCAAGTTGAAATACTATTTTTTGCTCATCATTTTTTTTATCTACTCTGTTCACTCAGTGACATTTTAACAACCAGAAAAAAACAGTTGATTGACTACTTCAATGAAATCACTAATCTGCATTCAAAGAGTTGCCTCCAAAGACTACTTAGATTTTCCATGGATAGATTTAACTACTGCTTTGATCAGTTAGTCCCAGTATGCAGTGGATTTAGGTCTCTGTACTTATGTAGGCAGCAGGAATCCAAGGTGTACACTAAACCTTTAAATAGTCTTCACAGTTCAAAACAGCTATTTGCCTTTTGTGTACAGCACACACATACATATTTCTGTGAACTATTGCCTTTTCTATCATCATTTAACATGTTGGTGCTATTTAATGTTTGCCTGAAATGTGACTCTCTTGTCAGTCTGTTGAAGTACTTTGTAGACATTGGAGCAAGTGCAAAAACGTGCTCAAAAAAATTCCTCTCTCTCTCTCTCCAGTTTCCCACGATGACTATTTATACATGCACTTTGCTTGGTGCTTCTACTTTAAACAGCAAAACTTTTTCTGAAAAGTTTCAGCAACAAATACACTGTTCTGTCTTATTTGGTCTCAAAAATTGGGATTCAGAAACCTGACATTTCATTCATATAGACCATCAGTAATTAATAAATGTTGTGAATACTATTTCAGCTGTCTTGAAGGAACTGAAGGCAATAAGCTATAACAAAAGCCATAGCTCTAACAAAGTTTATCACTTGGAAGAGTTAGCCGTACATGAAGCTGCACAGGACTGTCTAAACTGAAGAATAATATTTCACAATTTAACAGTACATGCCTATAGTACATGCCTATCCATCTCCTGTGCAGGCTATTAACCATGTGCTTGTCTCTTGTTCAGATGTAACTAAATGTGAAGTTGTGTGGGGTTTTTTTAAACATATGTTTCACCTAAAAGTGTGTGTTTCTGAAACACAAGGATATTTCTCAATGTGACATATATGTAGAGAACATTACTTTATGTTCATGCGTGTGTATGTACTGTCAGTCAAGAATATTATTTCCCCAAAAGATCTTTCATTGTAATAAGCCTTGGCAGCATATTTTGCAGAGTTAAAAAAGGTGTAAAACACTTTTCCGTACTTTAGCCACATGATATGTATAATTAATGTGTAGTAAATTATATTGCCCAGTTTAAGGCTTGTTTAAATGCATAGAATTTGAAGTCTAATGCAGGAATAAAATAACTTTTGGATCAGTGTAATGTAATATGTTGATCCATTTTACAGGGTGGTGGTGATTATTTAATTAATCACCTTTTGACAATTATTCACACTGGTCCAAATCAAGGTCTCCATTAAAACCAAAGAATAGCTTCATTACAAATGACCCATAAAAGTGTCAAGTGCTGGCAGTGAAGACAAGTAATTTCCTTTCCCTTTAAAACCATTAGATCGAATGATGGGGGTGGGGAAGGTGATGAAGTGCGTAATAGTGTGATTACAAAGAAAAGCTTAAACAGTAAATTTGACAGCCATGTTAGAGTGGATAGAAGATAAGGGTTTATAAACTGTTGGTTCTATACCTCCAAAATCTTTTAATTTTATAAGAAGGCATGAATGAGTAGGTTATATTTTTTGAGAAACTTTTTAAATCGTCTTTTGGTGTTTATTTATAGATTGAGTTTTGAAAATTGCCTGACTCAAAGCCTTGGAGATACCATATAAACACTATCTTGCCTTCTGAATGTTGCTTAAAATAGCAGTTAATTGAGACAAAATTGCTTTACAGCTCTGCAACTATTTTCAAAGCCTGCTTATCTACAAAATCTTTTCTATATCTTATTGGTGAGGATAGCAGCAGGACCTTTATGTCGATGTAATTATATTGGGCATTTTCTTTTAAATCTGGAAAGTACCAAGAACTACCAATTGATTTTGTGTAGAGATAAAACTGCTCTCATCTTTGATTAAAGGTGGATTCTGCACCTTTTGCTGAAAGTCCTTGTGTTCTTACTGTTGCAAAATATGCAAAACCCTTTTAATTTTCAACTTCTGACAAAAACCTGTCTATATATCTAATGACCACTGCAGTTTCCATACAAAGGGATTAAATTTTGCACCTTTCAAATCCAGATATCATATTTCAGTTTAATATCAAATCCTACCAAATAGACACAGACTGAAATTATACAGGAATATAGCTTCAGAAACTAGAATATTAGAGTGTCAATTTCAGAGGGGCTGAGCTGAAGAAAGCATTATTCACAAACTGCATGCTGATTTTGAACACACATTTAATAGCGGTTGTACATTTGGTTGAAATTTTGTTAAGTTGAACTTTATCTTGTGGAATAAATTCTTGATAAGGAATTCCTTATACTGACTTAACCTCTTATGACTTGCATTCAAATTGTGTGAGTTAACAGGTGGTGGTTCTTAGCTCAGATATCACTGCAAAAAAAAAGTGAAAATAATGCTTTCACCCAAAAGTTCTGGATAATCTTGCTAGCATAGATTCCACTTACTACAGGAGATGAATATATATTTACTAGTTTATCAAAAGAGCAGCAAATATTGACCAGTCCCAGAGATGTATTTGTTAAATCTACTTGTCATTCTTTCTTTGATCTTCATTTGTTTTAAAGCCTTGCACCTAAGGTTGGACTAGTTAAGGTAAAAAAATCCCAAAAGTTCAAGTGCTGCTTCTAAAAACTAATGGCTATTGACGTTCATTAGGATTTCTGTGATGTTATCTAACCCTGTAAAGACATTTGCAGTATGCAGTTTACATTGTATCTGGTGATTGTATAATCATTATTGATTCTCCTTGTGTGTAGTACCTATGTCAAACAACCTAATATATTTAAATGCTGATTATTTCAGCAATATATCTATTATTAGATAAGATCAAAGGCGGTTAAGTGTGTAGCAGATAGTGTGATAAGATGATATAATGTGTGTTTGTGCCAGTGACTGTGCCCTTTTGTGCATAAAACTGCAATTCATAGTCTTTAATGATTAACTCTATGAAGCAAGTTGTGATTTCTATCCTGCAGTAGAATAAAGTATGACAGATGGATTAAAAGAAGCCCACTTTTTAAGCAAAAGGCCTAGGAGTTATGTAAATGTAATACAATTAGATGAATTGATTTTCAAAGACCATGGGAAATCACTCTTTATATTCCATTCACTTCTTGTTTTCCTACGAGTACTTCTGAAGAAAACTAGAAATATATTTAGAAAGCTGCATGATTTCCCGAAGGATAAAATCACTGTTAATCCCATGTGTATGGATTAACAGAGTAACTTGGCCCAAAACAGCAAGTGATTTCTCAGGCTAATCTCGTGAGTAGAATGGTTATTGTATTTTATTAGTGATCAAACAGTTTTCTGCTTGGATTGTAACAGAAAAGCGGGAAATATAATGCATTCATTTAATATCAAAGAATTATATATTTTACTTGTGGAGTTTTTCTGCTTTTATTAATATCATTTAACTAAAATATGCTTCTGGTTAGTAAATTAAAGTTTCACTATACATTTAATGCAAATTTAAAAAATTAAAAAGTACATCCCCCCAAAAAACCCCAATACATAAATATACCTGTAGTGCTGAGATGAAAGCAGAAACCTCAGGTTTTTCCTCCTTTTACTATAAATATTTTATCGCATTCTGCATTGCTCTAAAAAAGATTATATATTTGAAAACGTTGTAAGGGTGCATATAAAATGTAGCATCCTTGAATGTGTAAACATACTTTCTTAGCAAAACTTTATTTGGATTTTTAAGTAATTCTGAAAGGTAAGCCCCTGTGATGGCACAATAGGCTTCATTTTCTGTGAACCCATTTTCCAGTTTTGAAATTCTTCCTGTACAAGTGCTAAGCCTCCAATCTGAGCTACTGCACACAACTTACTGCGTCGTGTGCGTGTGCCAGCTCTGTTAGGGTTAGATTGAGATCCTCTGCACAGTATGGAGAGGCATGCTTTGGCCACTAGCTTCTACTCATGTCCAGAAAATTACTCTTTGATTTCATTCTTTGCCTTCCCCATCCAGCTATAAGAATGGATTCCAAACTGATTCTATTATGATCCCAAACTGTGTCTCCCACCAGGAAGTTACCAACATCAACAGTCAAATGCTGGAGCAAATCATCTCCATCTTTCCCAATTAATCTCAAAGAAAATCAGACATATTATTTAAACAATAAATATGATTTTGTGCCTTAGCCTGTGTGAATCTGCTTGAAGTAGCTGAGGAATATCTCAGAAACTCCTCTTCCAGCTACTGAAGGTGATCATTCTGATGACCAAATACAAAAGGAGTAACTTCAGCAGAGAGTATAGATTAGCAGTCAGAGAATTTATCTGTTCACAAATATACCTGGACAGGGAACAGGATGTTCACAGTGCTCTGCTTTGTTTTAGCCTGTCCACAAGATGAAGATGCCTAGCTGGTAGTGCCACACTGGAGTGTGAGTCAGTGCAAGGTACTCGCACACAGAGTCACTTTGCTGCAGTTTTCCACTGTGGCCTGTTCTTGAATTCCCCTGATGCTCCACGATGACCCCCATCATGGGTAAAAATGACTGTCTTGATGATGGGTACTCTCCTCTCAGATAGGAGAACATTGCTTTCAGTTGGAAAAGCTTCTTTGAGTGGTGGTGAACATCCTTTGTTGATTCGCAGTTGTGGAAAAAGAGTCTTTTGTTGGAAAATATTCTTATGTGACTGAACAGTAGACCTGAATGATAATTTATTTATTTGAATAATTTTATCCACAGCCTAGTTGTGCAAGTCTCACAATCAAAGAAATTGCAATCAAAGAATTGTGGGGGATAGTTCTGTTGAGGCTGGCAGAATAGTAAATGTAGCTATAAAGCTATTTACCATATGCTAATGCTAAGGACAAATTTTAGACTGTAAAGATAATTTCTTCATGTTTAACATTAATTAAAGATATTTTATTCAGTACAAAGAGTTGGAACACTCCCATAATTATTGACCTGACATTACAAATTGTCATAGCTGTTCCTATGAAAACCATCCAGACAGGCTCAGTTGTAGGACGTAGACCTATGTAATCATCTCTGTTGTACATACAGGTGCACCACCAGTTGAGCATTCTGCTACCCTGTAATGTGTCAAGAAGCTAAACAGAAGTAGGAATTGGTGGTTTGAAGAAAAGGAAACTCCTAAATTAACCCATCTTCACAGAGAACATCCCACCTTTCTTCTATGTACTTGTGATTCAAGTCCATCTTGACACTTTTCAAAGCTATAAGTCAACCTTGCAAAACAATACGTGGAAAAGCACAAGTGACTTGTTTTTAGGCATTTATTTCTCTGCAGAAAGTACAGTTATGTTGTTTTGGTTTGCATTTAGAAACTTAATTGTATAGTTTTCCTCTTTATCCTCTGATATTTTACACCTGGAGTAACGATGCCATTTTTTGTGCAAGAATGTGGTTTAGCCTTTTGCAGTCACCAGGAAAAAATGAAGAAGGAAAGCTCTATGATAGCCATGTCTGGAGTCTACACTTCCTTCTATTACAGTCAGAGTGTGGGAGAAGTCAGAGTAAGCAGCCAGGAGCGACGCCATGGGCAAGTTTGCAGTGGGTATCCTAGCTGTAAACTTATTCTTCTACATTTCTGAGTGTGTGATCATTTAACTAAAATACTCATTTGTTTACTTTAAAGTGGTCTTTTCCGTGAGCATGCAACCAAGTACCCAGACAGGAACAAACTTGCTCTTTATGTAAATGCATATTTTAATAATGTTTTTAATGTGTTTTTTCAGTTGATACAGTTCTTTCTCAAACTCCAGGCATATAAACATTCCAAATGAGTCTGTATTTACTGCCTGAAGCTTTAAATATGTCTGTTAAACAAGCCCAAGAAAACTCCCCCCAAACCTTAAATCTTTTTATGCCAAATACTAAATCTCATGGCATAAGGATCCAGAAGCCAAAAGGGTGCCGAGGGGCAAATTGCAGACGAAGCTTCTAATTCTGTCCTTGAATTTTGTTGCACAATTTTTGTCATTCCTAAAGGGTGCAGAGAGGAAGCTGGGAGAAGCAAAGTGAGAGTTAGACTGTTATTATGTCTCTGCATCCCATAGAGTCGCTATCCCAGAGAGTTCTGTAGTGGTTAGTTACAGGAGCATAACTTCCATGCATCAGAGCGTTGGGCTGCAGGGAAACAATTCCACCCCCCTTCACTCTCTCCTTCAAATTGTCATTGTTTTCCTCCTTTGCTAAGTCCATTCAGTCAGACTTTGAGTGGGACGCAGGGGAGCTGGAATGAAATTCCACTCATCCATTGCCACAGCTCTTACAGACATGTGCTTGGAAGAAATTTGCTCTCCAAGGTGTCTTTAGGACCAGGAAAACCTTAGAGTAGTTTTCTGTAGGGTAGGATAACCACATATGCCATCTCTATAACCACATATGCCATCTCTGTCTTTTATTTTCTGCTACGTTTGAATGTGCGACAGGCAGTGTTCCCTCTCTCCTCTCAGCTCCCAGCTGCGTCACAAAGCCTGGGAGGCAGACCCCCTGATGGACATAGCCTTGTGGTAGGGTGTGTAAACCCTTGGAAAAAGTTCACTTCCTGATACATGATCCAATAGAGAGACTTGCACTTCCTTCTGTCTTCTGTTGCTAATTATGTCTGGCCAAGGATTTACCCCATATCCCAGTGTTTTTCTTTTTAGTAGGCCATCTGGCTTATGTGCCTCCTGGCCTCTCCCAGACTCACCTTCGTTTCACAGCTATTGAGCAGGTCTGAAAATTTTGGTGGGGAAGAAAAATTTCTACCCCGAAAAAACCCAAGGAAAACACCCCACTGTTCCCTTTTTCTCCTGTTTGACTCTGGAACAAAATTAAGCCTTTCAAAATATTCCATCCAAACTTGCGGGACTTTATTGGGAGAGAAAATAGGAAGGATTGTTGTTTTCACCTTTAAAAATTAAAAGGCTGGTAGGAAAGGTATTCCCTGCAGATTTCTGCCATGAGAGATCCATATGAAGGCTTCTGCATGGTGGAATACAGAGCAAAGGCAGGGCTCTCCCCTGTTGGAAAGGATCATCCTCAGATCTACTATTCCAGAGGCATCCCATTGCCCTATTTAAGCTTTATCAAGGGATGTTGGGGGGAAGTATCCTGTCTGCTCTATAGCCAGGCTCTACTGTACTGTTCTTAAACTAAATCCACTTACTGTAAGCCCTTCTGCATTTGTTTCAAAAAAAGTCTGTCTTTTCATGTGCTAAACATGGAATAGAAGATATTTTACTGAAATTTAAAAAAAAAAAAAAGGAACACCCTGTATTTTAGGTTATAGTCATTACTTATACAAAATAAATGATCAAAACTAAGTAACAAATTCACATCTCTCTTTTGAGATTTCTATGCATAAAGAAATTGGGTTATCTACAAACACATTATGGTTTTGAAATGTGTTACTGCATTCTAAATACTTGAATTAAAACAATTTGGTTTGAATTGTACTATTATAGCAGACTCAAAATCCTTTTATCAGACGTTCTTTTTTTTCCCCCTTCTTTCTTTTTCTGGTGTTATTAAAGGTTTTCAAGCTTTGTTATTCGAATTAGATAAACACTATGGTAACTAGGAAAGCCAGAGTGTTTTAGAAGTCTGCAGTTTTGAGTGCTTTCTAAAGAGACAAGGTAGTATCTGTATCCTAATAAGGTAGTATCTGTATCCTAATATTCTCTCAATGCATGAAATATAATAAAAGGGAACTATTTCAATAATATTCCTTAAAAACTACAAAGCGTAAAAATCCTGACAGAGTGAAAATATTGCTTGAGGCACACCTTCAGGATCAAGGTCAATCCTTATGCCAAAGTATCACAGAGTGGAGGAACCTTGGTTTTTGAGGAATAAAGCACAACTTTTTTAAAGTAAATCCTAAATGCTAAAGAAAAATATTTCACTCATGGTTTTCTGAAGATTCTACCTGTGTATGTCCTTTTTTTGTGGACAGGTGGCTTAAATGGCCATGCAAGAAGAATAACATATGTCCTTGCTATTCAAATGAAACAGGAAGTCAGTACTAAAATGTTCATGATTGAAGCTTACTAAGTAAAGATGGCCAAATTTCAAAAACCTTGAAGTCTCAGTTTACAGCTCTGGATATAAGCGTGAAAGCTTCTGAACTGTACAAATGTTTTGGATGTGAAAAATATGGATGGACATCTTGTGAGAATTGCCTGTTTCATTTCAGAATATGTGTCCTTCAGACTTTTCTTATTTCCTTTTTGGAATCAGAGCCATGTGCATGAAGACATATGGCATTGTGCACTTGCTAATGGTCACAGATCCATCAGAAGGTGAGTCATAACTATGGCAAAAAAGTTCAAAACCAAAAAGAATTAGTTTTCAAGATGCACTAACATCCCCACTGTATTATCTTACTTTAATTAGCATCTATCTTAGACATATTACTTTACAATAAATCACATTTTTGACTGTTGTGAGGTTAAACATCTCTGAACTTTTAATTTCACTTTATTTTATTTGCACCGCATATTTTTGCTAAAGACATTACAGATTCAGAGTATTGATGTGTTCACAGCAAATTCTCTGCCTCTAGAAGAATTAACTATAATTTTTAGTAAGTTACTCAGTGTTTCTCTTCCTCGAATTCTTTTCCATAAACTAAAATACTATTTGTTATGAATAGACTCTTTCATCCATAGGCAGCAAAAACGCTTCTGCAGAAGTGGCAAATATAACTAGTCTGAGTTTGCAAGTAGGTCAATGGGTCTGCAAACATATGAAATTATTTACTCCATGTTACAGATTAAATATGAGTCAGTAGAAGAATGAGAGTCTACTATACTTTTCTGTGAGTCTTTGATCAGCATGTGTTTCAACATTTTAGTGATTTATTTTATAAATAGCATTTAGGATGAAAAATTTTCAAATATTTTACATATTTAAGATGCTTGGGACATGACTTCTGTAGGTACTTAGTAAAATACACTGCTTTGTGACTTCAGTTATAATTGTTGTCTGCTTTTTTGAGTTAAGAGAACTCAAGATGTTAAGTACAGAGTTAAAAGACAAGAAAAACACAATTAATGTATACCATTGACCCATTGATTTAAGTCATCTTTCCCAGCCTGGCAAAAGGGGAGCAATGCAAATGTATCTAAACATGGCTCATTTTGGATGATTTCCATCATCCTACTTGGTCCTCAGTAGTTGCTCCGGAAGCATATGGGTCTTCCATGGGTCTCACGTGATATCTGACATCCCTGCAAAGGACTTCCACATATATCTGGACTCTTTGTTTAAGAACCCTAGGACAAAGGCACAGAGAATATTCCAGGACAGCATTAAGCTGTCCTTTGTCTGCTTGCAATCACCAGCTCTGGTCAAAGCACTGTTTTCAGCATTTGAGGTTATTCCCTGACAGACAAGATGTTTCTTTGTTATGCTGCCTTGTTTGAATCCAGAAGCCGGATTTCTCATCACATCCCCTTCCTCAGCAATTATATTTTTGATCTCTGAAGAGAATTTTTCCCTAAATATCAAAAATCATGTTTGCATGAGTCTTTCGAGGCTTGGAAATGTTAGCTTTCCTATTTTGTATTTTGGCACTAGGCATAAATGTTATGGGAGTAATTGCATCTGAAGGATTCTTTAAATTAAAGCACAGTCCCATTGGGCTATTACTTGATTACCGATTAGGTTGGATAGTTGGAATATTATGAAAAAGAAAATAAATCCTGAAAAATAGAAACTGTAGAATTGCCAAGAATTAATGCAAGAAGGCAAAACTCTGTTTGTAAGAAAACCAGATTATATAGGTATAAAGTGTCATGATGATGAAACAATTGCTGATGGAAAATTTATTACTTGGATATTATACAGCATCTGTTAAAGCTAGACATTTTCAAACCATTAACTCCAGAAAACATGCATTTTTATAAGAACTTTTGTAACAACACCTTAGATTATTAATGTTACATTTCTAGGAATTTGGAAATGTTCCCCAAAATGGACATGTTATTGGGTCCATATTTTATAAAAAGAAGCAGGAAGACCTTAGAGATTAAAGGCCCTCTAACCTGACACTGGCCAAAGGCAAATCAAGCATGATATGATTTAAAAAAAGAATTAGGAAGAGTTACATAGCTGATCCAGCTGAATATGGATTTTCAGAAACCTGCTTTATACCTTTTTCCATAAGACATCTTTTATTCAAAAAAATAAAAAAATTAAATTAAAAAAATACCCCACATACTATACAAAAAGAACAACAATATGGTAGGGGAGAACTTAAAGCAGTATAGTGAAGGATTGTTTTTCCATTGACTAAATGCTACATATCCTAATGAAGTCAAATTAATAATGAAGTCTAAGTAATCTTTATTAAACAAAGAAAAAACCTTTCTAACTGTCCAGTAAAAATATGAAATTATCAGTTCTTATTCCTTCCTACTCAGTCTTTCCACCAATAATCTGAAACTATTGATAAAGGAAAAAGGATAGGAAATTAATCTGAACAGAAGATGGGCCTCGGATTTTTGGGCATGTGCATAAACATGAAATATTGGGGACAAGACATTTTGTGATGGATAATGCTGCCTGACAAACTTATAGAACTCTTTTGAAGGAATCAAACTTTATGCAAACAAAAATTTTACTTGATTAATTTTTCTCAAATATCCAAAAGAAATTCAGAAAAACTAATTTTTAAAGACTTCTTAATGAAAGGTTCTTAAGAGTTTTCCTCAAATGATCTTGTGAAAAATCATGTTTGGGGTTGATGCCATTAGCAAGAAATATCAACTAGAAATAAATGCATAAACAGCTCCAAAGCACAGAGTGACACCCACAGAAAAATACTTTGTGACGCTGATGCTGCCATGTACCGTCAGCTTTCAGGATTTTCCCACCAGTTCAAGTAAAAGGGTTAAACATAAATGTAAAGCTTTTTCTCTTAAATCTGCTCAGGCACCAGCTAAGATGGAATTTTGGAGACCTGTGTCATCTAAACATTAGTCTATGACAACACAGTCTCTCAGAGGGTCAACCTATGGAATTCCTCAAGGCTGAAGTTAGATACCATTTAACAGAGGTGTATGGAAAAAAAGACATAATGGCAACATCAGTACTACTAACATTATAAATATAATAATATATGTCATAAGGAGAAAAAAAATATTTTTCTGTGGCTGAAACATAAAAACTGTCAGAGAACAGATCAAAACATATCTTGCTACAATCTAGGGCTGCAAATACGCTCAGAAACAACAATATAGTATGTTTTGAAGTTTGCAGTTTCTGAATGACAGATGAAACATTAATTTTTATTTCTGCAGAATTTTACTTCTCTCTCTTTTACTTTCCTCTTTCTCTTTTCATATCTGTAGAAAGAGAAGAATCTATTACTTTATGAGAAGATTAATAGTAGAGTTTATTCAACAAGGTTAAAGGGTGTAGATTGCATTTGGCTTACTCATCATCCATTGACACTAGAGAAGGATGAAACCTGCTGAATTATGTAACGTTAGATTTTGTGAGCACAAGGCCTTAAAAAGCTAAGCTATTACTCATTCTAAAATATTCCCTACTCATAAATTACCCAGTGATTATTTATAGTCTTACTTTTGTGTAAGCATTGGAAGAATGTTTACAAAATTAATTTAATGTAAGCAGTAACATTACAGTATTATAAACCAGTTAATAAAGAAAACATATAATTTAAAGACTTTCTTGGGGATATTCTTTATTTTATAATAATTGAACATATAATAATTATACAAAAATTCTTTTTAAAGGTAAGCATATTTAGTTTTTTCTTCAAGAAGGTGTTTGAGATATCCCTTGCTCATGCTGAATACAGCTGCATAAGAGCATACCTGACAAATTATAAATGCTGGGGTTTGCAGGGGCAATAGTTCAGTATGCTGCCCAAGCAGACCGAGGCACTGACTGGACTCCATTAGTTTTATCAAGCTCAGTATCCTTTGTTGCAACTACTGCCTAAAATATGTGACAGTCTTTGTCATGGTACAGAATGGTGGATGAGATACATAGCAAGTAGTGGAGGAAGCCAGTATCAAGACTAAAGGCTCAAGGGACTGACAGGATTAAACCTTGTAAACCTCCCTACCTAGAGGTTATTCTACTCACTTCCCCTGATATACCAACTCCAGCTTCTTTTAAGAAAAGACATGTAGTTTTCCAAACTTTTCCAAGATTCCAAGACTTTTTCAAGCGAGCTTTTGTATCCAAAAATATATTTAGTCTTTTCATTTCCATGCATATTTTCAGAAAAGCATCCCTTCCCACTAACGCTGTCAAAACTTTTGGTTGTCTGCCACAGCACAGTGCCCCAAGACAGCATCTGCAGCTGGCCCAGAATAATTGATTCATTCTGAAAAAGAACAAAAAAGACCAATTAAAGACCCCCTGACTTTTTTCACCTGTTTGTTCAGGGAAAAGTCTTGGCCAGGGAATATTTCATCACTCCCCTCTAGCAGCTAGTGCTTATACTTTATCCATAGTGCATATACTTTATCCATATCCATGGGTGAGCTCTGCCCACAGCCAGAGAGAAGTCAGCTACATGAGTACCCTAAACTGCACCACAGACTGAGAGATTCAACATTGCAAATACACTGGGGCAATCTGCTTAGCAGCAATACAATTCACATGTAATTTCTTACTGCAATTTCTATGCAACTTCTTTATTTTCACCCCTCTTGTCTCCGGTTTAGGGAGAGGCCATATGGCAAGGTTCTACTGACTTCTGCTTTCACCATTATAAAACCTTCTGCCCTTACAGGGACTAGGGCAATCACAGATTAGAAAGCCCCATTTCCTATTTAAATGGTCTATTTCCAGCAATCTCTAGAAATTTGTTGGT
The DNA here is from genome assembly GCA_013397195.1 of Hylia prasina. Classification (NCBI taxonomy): domain Eukaryota; kingdom Metazoa; phylum Chordata; class Aves; order Passeriformes; family Sylviidae; genus Hylia; species Hylia prasina. The sequence goes on from VYXD01007793.1 coordinate 1,243,405, forward strand.
TTGACCTTTGCACATAGTTTTGCAGACTGAAGATGGGAGAGGGCAAATCTGAGACAGGTGTAGGGAGACTGAGTTATAAAGAGATACATTCAGAGAGGAAGTAGACTAAACTGCTAATTTTCAAATATCCTAATTTTTTGTAAAAGTAGAGAAATAGGCTTTTGAAAAGAAAATTTTATTAATTATTTGGGTGTTAGCTGGATTACACTTTTAATGGGAGCTAGTCACACGGTTCTTAATCCTCAGTTTTGTAAAGGGTTTTGTGTATAAATAAATGCACCTGTTATTGTTACAAGCCTCCAGACCATATTTTGGAAATCACTGAACAATGAAGTCTTGTACAAATAAGCATGGAGCAAACAGAGGCCTGATAAGGGCAGGGTGCAGCCCAGCTCACCATGGGGGCAGGAGTATTCACTGCACAGTGTGAATGAAAGAGGCTGGGCTCAGTACCCTCAGGCACCTCTATAACTTCATCCTGGCCAGCTGTAGTCTGAGAACCAAAGGCTCATAACTGAAGAATCAAGCCATGGCTTTGCTTGTACAAATTGCACCCAGAGAACTGAGTACACACACACATGAGTTTCATAATATGCCTACTAGCAGATCTAGATCTGTTCCAGGTTAAAAACACATGCTAATGTATTATTCCTCGGAAGTGATTTCCTTAGCTGCCTTAGAGAAATGGGACCTGAAGGGCAGAGCAGATGGGAGTTCCCCTGCTGGAAAATATGCCCCTTTCCAGGTGTGCGCATGAACTAGCGGAAGGGCAACTTCAGCTTATGAATTCGCCGTGCTTCAGGCATCTGCTGGGGTTACCAGCACTGGCTCTTTCAGATCTGCTTCCAATACCCCGGGTAGTACTTAAAGAGTAAAGAGAATATTCCAATCAGCTGCCACAGACAGCCACAGACAGTATTTTTGCAGCCAGAAGAATTTTAAGACAGTTAGTTCTGCCAGGTTAAATTAAAGAAGGCATGTCATCAGTAGAAAGCAGAGCTTTGTATAGGTATGATATGGTATAAACTCCCCATAACATAACAGGGTTGGCTGTAAACATGGCCAAGTAGGCAGTTCTGGAAGGCAGCAAGTAGCCTGCACATTCTGTCTACTTTCCCCTTTCCTTGTGAGCCTGTACTGCAGGGGGATGCTATTTCATATGCCAGCAAGGCATTCCCTGCCACAGAAGCAGTTTGCCCAAAGAAGACAACATATTCAGGCAGGAGCAAAACACAAAACAAAACACAACACAAAAAAAAAAAAAAAAAAAAAAAAAAAAAAAAACACCACCACAACTACCATAACTCTCCAGGGTTTTCCTCTTGGCTCTTAATTTAATTCTGCTTTTTCCCTCTCTCCATCTCACTTTCACTGCAAGTTTTCTCACCCTTCACCTGGCCCTTGCATCCCAAAAAAACTCAGTTCTGCCTGCAGCCACTGAAAATCTCTGAGCCAGCTTTTAGCCAAATGAGACTTTTTCACCTTACTGTCATGCCTCCTTTTAACCAAACTCTACTAACTGGACATTAATGCCCTCCCCATTTGGAGTCATAATATGGCAGTGCTATTTTGGTATCCTGAATCCTGCCCTGAGACTGCTTTTCGGTGTAGCCAGTGGTTGGCTGCTGCCACCACAGACCTTAAAGCAATGGTGGCATGAAAAAGGCCAGGATCCACTGATCATCACCTCCTCCTGTTAAGTTCCCCTGGAAACACGAGGTTCTGTAAATATATGCAAGATTTGATACAAGGCTTGGACATTACAAGGCTGATGTTGTGACTGAAGCAGATTTTTTGCTACATCTCTTTGATCAGTTGTCCTTGATGCCATATGTGACGGAGTGAAGTAAAACACCTGGGACGGGAAGGAGAAGGTTTGCATGGAAACGCAATGGACTTTTCATTTGCCACATTTTGTTGTAGGGGGAGAATGACTGCACTGATTGGGCATTAACAAATTCTTATTCAAACACATTCAGTAATCAGCTGGCTTTGGATAGCACAATCCAAAGTGGTCTGCCCAGCTTGGTCATCACATTTCCTGGCAAAGGCATTCTGACTGTCACGAATTACGGTAAGCTGTTGTCTATCTTTTCAGGGATGAAAATATTCACTCTAGACAAGGCGTAACATATGATATGATAAACTGTGCAGATATGGAAGTTTATTATGCTTTGCTATTAATAAGTGGAGTGGGCAAAATCCGTTATATCAGAACATCCGCCTCTGAAATACAAAGTAACTGCAACACATGATCTGTCAAAAATTATCATGATGATAAACAATAGGGTGAGCTCCAAAATAAATAAATAAACACTGCCAAATAAATTATTTGCATATTTTTCTCTCTCCCCAACCAGTGCTTGAAAAATGTCCTCATTCAATGTGCTTGCTCATCCACGCAGCTGCCAGCTGTGCCTCCTTCCTTCAGCAGTAGTCACATGTTAAATGGTTTTTAATACTGAGTCCATACTGCTGCAGAAACCTAAGCTATGCAATATAGCTCTCTCCAGCCCCTTAGAATTTGTGTGGAACTATGATTCCAGTGCTGCAACAAAAATTTGACATTCGGTTGAAGACTGTGGCATGCAGGAAACCAAGACAGACAAAGTACAACCAAAAATGTCCAGACACTAAGAGACATCTCCAGCAACCCTCATGTAATTAACATAAATCTGGGCTGCCAAAAGTACTAACAGCACTTGAAGCAGGTTTGAAATCCCAAATGTATGTCTTCTAAATTTAGAGCTCTGTTCTTACTATATTCTGTTATGCACATGTTTAGATTTCTGTTGATTGTTTGCAGAAGAAAAGGAATGTAAAGGTTATTTGTTTAGAGTGAAACCATGGCCTACAACTGCAACTCCATGTTGGGGGATGAAGAAAAACTACCGTACCCATGCAGGAATTTAGAGTGGCACCATGATTCACAACGAGCTCAGAACTGAGGCAGCTGCTGTGCCCTTAGATGTGTCTGCCAGCACAGGCAGGCCACCCCGTGCCCCGTGCTCTGCCTCTTGCAGACGCTAAAAGAAATGGTAGATCCGCACAGCTGCTACACTCCCCAAGTGTGACATCCTGACTACAACTGTTCCCTGTGTGGATGGCACAGACATGGGAGAGAAAATCAGAGCGCAGTATAGTGAAACTGAAGATGGTTGCAACAGGCACTGAGTAGAAATGCAGTCTTCAAAGATGGAGGAGGAAGGTAAGGACCAACATAGATTTTTTTCTTTTTCAGAACCATCACCATTCTGAACCTGGTACTCAACAAACAGACAGGTGTTTCACACCCCCTTTAACATGTCAAAGACAGCTTGATTTGGTTACAATTCTGTTGTTTTGCACCACTTAATTATCCATAGTGCCTAAATTTTTGATCTGTGTATTTGTTGCAGGGCTTGTGCTTCAGCCACCCCCCTTGGACATTTCTCCTATGGGCTTCTATGGCATGTCTGTACCATTACTTAATTGAAAGAACAAACACATATCTATTTTTTTCAGTGGTGTTATTTATTTATAACCGGTATGGAAGGAGATCAGTAAAATACCATAGTCTTCAGCTGCCTTCTAAAATGTAAAACTTCTGTTTTTCTTGTTTCTGGACTTAGGTACACCTTCATGAAAGTGAAACTGCTTTAATGTGTGCTTTACATGTGCTTCTGTAATGATAAGACTGTTTTACTTCATGATTATGCCATTATGAACCTGGAAATTTTTTACTTAATTATTTCCTTGTAGTTCTATTAACTCAATGAAATACATTTTGAAGGGAAAATGTGACAGCAATTACTTATTGGTCTATATCATTAAGTTTCTCATGTTTCTCTATTTCTTGTGGCGATTCTGTAAGGAATGCCTCCTTGTCCCAGGAACCCGAAAACTATGTTTTCTAAAGTTTAAGATCTCTTTATACCAACATATCTTCTCTTTTTGTAAGTAATTTTACCAGTAGTCTAAAGAGGTAGAGCATGTCCTCAGTGGAGTACACAAATACTATAGAGAGAGACAGATTGCATGATTCTAATGGATACCATCTCAGTAGTGGATGGGATAATCTCTAGGTAAGGTATTAGGTTGCTGTTAATGTAACCATGAAGGCAGAGGGTAGTAACAGGATAATCCTACTAGATATCCTCAAGTGTTGAAACCAGTTTTATTATATCCTCTGCACAATAATGGAAGCAAAAGGGGTCAGATAAGTAACACATTTTTAACCATTTGTATATTGGTCAGTGGAGCCTAGATAAAAACAGCAGCCAGAGGTGCTCTTGCCTGAGAAGAAATATTCTGCATTTAGTACAGGAAATATGGTAAAATAGTAGTCATGACTAAAATAGCTTTTCAAACTTCCAGCTTCTCCCATAAGCATAAAATGGGGAAAAAAATATACAGACAGGGTCTTCAATCAAAGAAGTTCTTAGTTGTTTCTGAAAGATCAGAATGGGAGGCAAATGTTATGGAGGAAACACCTACATAGAAGAAAAATAACTGAAAGAAAAATCTACAGGCCAGTCTGTAGAATCCACAACACAAAACCTACTCACGGTAGATAACAGCCTGTACTGTTCTTTAACATCTGCCCTTAACGTGTAACAAAGTTAAAATTTTTAATAGGGATGACTTCATCCTGGAAGAAGCTTGCTTATCATCTCATGCATCAAAAAATTTTCCAGCATTTCTAAAAATAATAAATGTTAATATCTTTTTGCAAAACTCCTGATATCAAAAAAGATAGCTCAGTTTTGGATCTTATTTAAATTAACTAGGAGTTAAATACTAACATAAAACAAACTGTTTCTAGGTATAGATGTCATGATCTGATTGTATTTACCTGGTGCAGACTGAGAGTATAAGGGCAAATTATTTGCTTATATATATATTTATACATACATACATACATATATATATATGTTGGGTAGTTTTTGTATATTTTGCAATGAAACAGTCATTGCAATCACATATTTAAAGTGGCAAGTATTTTGAAAATATAAGACCTGTCAAAAAATAAAATCCTGGATACCCACAAGCATGGTTCACAAGTAAAACAGATTTTACAGAGCAAGAAGATACCCTAGTTAAAAGGAGATTGAAAACAAACTAGAATATAAATTATTAATATGAAACCTGAGTAAATAACAAAGCATTATATCTAAACCACAAGTTGAAATATACTCAACCTGAAGAAAGAACTGCATGGCCAAAAGCTTGTCAGTTTTTTCCAGTTGCATCTATGACTTTAGTAAAAACATCCCCTTTCCTTGCAAAATTTGCACTAAATGTATCTTCAGATAACCATGACTACAGCAATTCAAATTAACAAAAGGAATTTAAATGTAGAGGAACAACAAAATATCAAGGTTATGTATGCTTATTCTAGATTGCAAACTGTAGCTAGGTGTGTATTTTCCATAGAAATTGGGGAAGTGTCATTTTAACAAAACACTACACCAATCACATTCAATAAAGTGCCAGAGACTGAGTTTATCACCTTCAGAGGATGGCACAGGGAAATATGTGCAATCATTTTAAACTAACATAGTGTACAAAAATATTTTACAGGCAAAAGCTGTATAAAAACTAATCATACTTTTGAGCAACCATCATTATGTTTCGTAAATACATGAAAAATGGGGAATTTTCAAGTTATTAAAACATTTAATGTGCCAATACAAGTCTGATGGAAGGTCACTCAACTTCATTATATAAAAGATTTTAAATTTAGGATTCTATTTACAGATTAGCTTGGGTAAAAAATTGTGACCAAACAACAATTTTTGTCAAGACCACAAGTCTAATCAATGTGTGCTAGCATAATAAATCCAGATTTCTCCAAAATGCAGGACCCTTTAAAATTGTCAGAGACAACACAGATCAGATTAAAATTAGATCACTGAAAGATCTCAGACTAGACATTCCTGTTCTTTAGGGATTATCTTTTAGCCATATTATTTTACACACATGGGAGTCATCTAAAAGATGGTATAAAAATCTTTGTTAATAAATTCTGCAGATAACTCAAAGATTAGTTAGATAGATAAAGGATACAATCATCAAGAACGATCCAAATAATCTGCTTAAAATCCTCCCACCCCCAATTTATTTGTTAATATTAATATGCTACCAAATAATATACTCGGGAATAAAGTATGAAAATTGTGCCTGTACACTGATCAGTTCTGCTTTAGAAAACTATGCCACAAGGATCAATTTAAAGATACTGTGGGTTAACCACTTCCCCTACCAGGGCAAGTGTATGGAAAAAAATAAAAATAGACTTGACATGATCCATGGTCTTATAAAACGAGAATAATTGTGTGGAAGCAGAGAGGTGGTCCTGTCTCCACACACTGCCTTAGCTGTCAAACACTGGCTGTGAGACTAGTTAAACAGGACTCTAAGCCAAAAAGGTGGGCTGCCAGGCTCCTCCACACAGACTGTGGGTAGAGATAGCCTGTGACAGGGGTCAGCCGACACACGAAGCTGAGCTGTGCTGCTGTGGGTCACCTCACACCAGCCTCTGACCAGGCAGAGATTTAATGAGGTTTTGCTTTCCTCGTAGTGATAGTGTGAGGAGCATTGGTGGAGAAATCCCCTCCAGTCAGTGGTGCCATGGTCTTCATCTCTCCTGTGAAACGCAGGTTAGCATCCCTAAAAAGTGCAAAGTTTAAATCTAAATAGTTTGTTTGGTAGAGGAAATTTATTAGAGGCATCTGAGCCACGTCTGGCATTGACAGTTTGGGTCCTGGAGAGAGCACAGCCGGGAGCTGCCGCGCCTGGACTCCGTTAGCTGCTGCGCTTTCAGCACTGATCCCAGTCTAATGCAGCTTTATTGCTTCCTGGAGCTGAGCTAATTTGTTCAGAGGTAGCATGTGTATCTCTGCACGGCACTGCACCGTGTCATGTGCATATACCTTTTATGGGCTGTAATGCATGGGATGTCAGGCTAAGATGATCTAATAATCCTTTCTGGCCCTAAACCGCATGAAAACATCATCAGTCACTTCCATTAATCTTCCATGAAGGAAAATAAGACACCTGAACATAGCAAGACAGTGAGATACAGCGGTAAAAATGTTGAAAATGTTTCTCAACTTCACCCTGCTCTCTCTCTAATTCTGCCATAAATTACCGGCCTGCATCCATACAGACACTGAGATATTCTCATGCTGCTGCAGAGGACTTCAACTTGGACTTGCTACCAAGGTAGTGGCAATTAGCGTTTTTTGGGGGGAGAATAAGAAAGAGATGGTGGCACACAAAAAAATCCAGCATGGTTTTCAAGTCCCCTGCACGGTAGCACAAGGATTTTTTAAGCATAGGCACACCATGTTAGACAATGATGCCCATGCAGCCCTTACTATTTTCATTAGCCTGAAAGAGAAACAAACAGTCTCGGATTAACTCTGTCTGCTTTCAAGTCTTGTGCAAAACGCAGTGAACAAATTGCAATCTGGAAATGGGTAAAAAGCTTGGGATCAAAAAATTCCGATGGATCTTGGCCAGTTTGTGCAGAAGTTACCATAACAGGGTCTCATTGCTCCATACACAGGAAACAAACAGCTGGAGGGCCTAAGTATCCACATGATGAGAGTTTGAGACAACCAAGCCTGGGAGATGCGCTGATTTTTTCTTCTGGCATGTGAAGGTTTATTTTGGACAGCATCTGTTTTACTTTTTGTTCTCCATTCCTTTAAAAAGGGAGTGACTAGGTCAGATGGACCCCCTGGAAGGAGCAGAGATTCCTCCTTTCCCTGGAGAGCAGATGAGCATGCTTGAGGACTGAGTGGGAGGAGGAGGATAGGAGGAGCTCCCAGGCTTCTTCAGGGTCTGGTGTGGAGAAGAGAGAGCCCTAGTGAGGAGATGGGAGCCTGCTGTTCAGGAGAGGTTCATGAAAGGAGCAGGGAACACAGGCACAGCCAGGTTCCCTTGGTGACAGGAAAAAAACTTCCTAGGGATCAGAGGGGACTGCACAGAGCGTGCTGCAACCCAGAAAGTTACTAAATTGACTGAAACCAAACCTGGAAACTAGTACCCACCTAACACCACACAGGGGGAGAAGAGTGAAGGTGTTTATAAACTTTCCTTCTTTTATATATATGTATATTTAGTCCTCAGAGAGAGGGAAAATGTTTCTTTATTTATAAAATTAAATGTTCTAATTTCTGTTCTTTACAAATGGTCTTTGTGCATTTAAAATATCCTTTAGTCTCTTTAGGTTGTTTGCAGGAAGGAAAAAAGGTCTAGATCATCAAAGCTTTGTCTGTCTTCTCACAAGATGTGGAACCCAAAGTGTGGAACCCACCCCAGTCTTGCTCCTCAGCACTAGAGATATATAAATGATAGAAATACTGTGAAACTGTTATTGAATTTCATCTGTGACATTAAACAGCCTCTAAAAGGTGTATGAAAAATTGGAAACAATATTTTGGTTAACATCATAATAATTCTTCATTTAGTTTCAGTAGGTCAAATAGGGAGAAAAATGGATTTTGGTTCATTAGTTGTTGAGGAAAAAAAACAAAGCAAAAAAGAAAGTGTTTCTTTTTGATCAAATTGAAAACTATTTTTTGTTTTACAGTTTCATGAAATATTACGAAAGTGATGCAACCCAAAATATTTTATGTGGCTTCAAAAACCTTTTAAAACTGTTTTCCTCAAAAACATTGAAAGGAAATTTCAAAAAGGAATGTTATTTCAAATTAAATAATTGAAATGCTTGACTTAAAATAATGTCAAAAGGAAATATGTGATTCTTAAAAAAAATTATGAGGTTCTTTTCAAAGTGAAGCACTCAACAAAATTAACACAGTTTTGCAAAATCTTTTGGTATATCTCTGCTTCTGTTGCAAAAAAAAATTAAAATAAATAAATCAGTTGAAATTTTTCATAAACAAGCAAACATTAAGAGCCAGAAGACATGTAAGTATCGAACATTTTCTGGCCATACACACCAGAAGTGCTCCCAAAGAGTTTGTTTAGTCATAACCGAAAAAGCCTACCAGAAACCCAGATCTGTTAAGAATAAAATTGGAAACAGATATGTCATGAATGGTTTTTGTTGCCTTTTATTATTTTGCATTCCTTGTCTTCTCCTTTTGCCCAGTCCTTCTTAGATGCCTGTGTACCAGACACTCCAGGACAAAACATCCTGTGATCTCCACACAAATGCCTCCCCAGACTATTATGGGTCAAAGTCTGTGCTGGCAGAAATTGTCTCCCTACTTATAAATTAGATTATGTTAGCTGGGGATCACACCTGATCTCTTCAGGTACAACGATTTTAAAGGCTTGTTTTACAGAGAGCCTCAATATATTTCAGTAGTTTTTATTCCATAGATTTTCATAGGCAAGATGAAAGTTTTCCCTTTGGAATTTAGAGAGGAAACAAAGCCAGCGTCATCCTCACTAGTAGATTTCAATTGTTAAAGAAACATAATTATTTTCAGGGCAAGGTGAAGAACATGCAACAATGCAACACTCCCTTCACAGACTAAGGACTCTCCTAAACCGCAAGAAGATATGAGAGGTTAAGCAGAAAAGGAGAACTCGTGGCCTTTAGGAAAAGCAGAGCCTACAGGGTATTTCGCACATTCACAGATGCCCCAGAAATGTACAAGCCCATCAAACCGTTCTGGAGGAAGAGCGCCTTGAGCTAACGCTGACCCGAAACACCGAGCCATATGTCCTGCTGCTGTGCCATACAGATGCCCCATCTTCAACTGTCAGCTGCATTTATTAGTTTTGGTATCACACCTCAGCAACAAAGTTACTTTGCTTTTGAATCTACACTTGCTCCCAAAGTACCAGGTAAGCACAATTCTAGGTCACAGGGAAAAATGCTGTGCAAGTGTGTCAACACGGTTTAGGTTTATGCTGTCCCTATTTAGTAATGCTGGATGAATATGGATCACAGCAGGTACCAGGATGCTGGAAAAGAGAGCAGGTTAAATCAGTTTGATGTCCCTGAGATTAAAAGTATCTGCTCTGTTTCTTATTGATGGAGTCCTCTGGTGCTGATGAATTCATATGGGGGACTTCTGTTTTTCTAGTGTTTCTCTGGAGGACAAATCTTCTTTTTGTTAAATCAATGTTATCTTCCTCTTTTATTTTTTTTTTTTAATCTGAAAAACAGAATCCACTGGAAAGCTCTCTCACTCTTCTTTTTTTCTTCTCTCCCTTTCCCTCCCTTCTCTTCCTCTCTATTTCTCTTCTTCTCTTTCTCATTTTTACCTTTTGAAGGCTTTTTAACATCATAGGAATGCCAGGTTTGGTCTTTGCAATTTTATTTTTTTCCTGGAGGAGCTCTGGGAAGTCATGTGTTCTGGGTGTTCTGGTGCTGCTGTATAAAGAATGAGGATCTTGAACAAAGACTTTCTTTGCCCAAAATTGTAATTAGTTGCTGAAGTTGCTAACAAAAGCAGAGGCAGATGAAGAAAATTATTCTAGACACTGAAAAGCTTGTATGATGACAGATTGAAGAGATAGAAACTGTTTAGAAAAAAAAAAAACCTAGGTAATTTTTGTTCAGAAGAACAATCAGTCTTATTAAAGCAATGAAAATTAGGTACAAATAATAGTAGTACAATTAATGTAAATTAATGTGCAAATGAGTGCTGCACCTCTGCTGGCTAAGGTACCATCTCAAAGGAGACGTGGGTTTTGAAAATTATCCTAAGTTTCTTAGCTCTTGCCACACTGAGAACAGCAAGAATTCATGAGTGGATAGACCTGTTGATAAGAAAGTCCATGTCTATTTACTGAGCCTAGCTATTTTATGAGATTTACAGGATGAACTTTGTCATCTTTTGTGAAAGTCCAAATAAATCATGTCTTCCAGTCTCCTTGTATTCGCTCTCTTGTTATCACACCCAATAATTAATGTGAACAAAGAATGTGAATATCTTACAGAGGCACAGATTTCTTTTACAGAAGCCATGGTGATCTGTCTCCATCATATTATTTTCAGCTAGGTCTTTTATAATTCTGTTTTTAATTAGCATTTCGACCAATTTTCTTGGTGCTAAAGTAATAATTCTCAGCCCTGAATTTCCCAGAATAACCTTTACAGTAAAATACCATTTGCAACATAGCTGTGCTCTGAGAGAGCAACTATTTGAAACAACTTTGAAAATGTCTTTGAGGCCCAGAAGTCCTCTTGAAGCAATGCCAAAATACTCCCTAAAATCAAGGCCAAGACGCTGGTGCAGCTTCTTCAGAGAGGTCTTAACCACAGGAATTTACCCCTTGTAGTATTTTGTTTGTGACCTGCCATCATACCAGTTTCCCCAGCCAGCTGATTCAAATGGCAGTCCTGTGGTCCCCTATATGAGTCCCTGGGCAGTACACCCATCAGACCAGTGTCCATGGCCCTAATTCCTACACAACATTGGGGTCTACACAGAGAGGGAAGTGCCCTCCACAGTGCAGCCTACAGGCTTGAATGCAGGCTGGATGGTGATCATCACTGTTACCTTCATACTCCCACATGAAATAAATTTAGTCAAACGGAAATGAAGGAGGTGTGAACTAAGACAGATTTTGTCCTGATAAGCTTACCTGGAATCCCTCTTGCTGGTCCAGAGTACACATTCCTGATTTGTAAAGTGTGCTCGGTTTGTATACTGGTTTTGAGCTTTATGTCAAAATTTGATGAGATTTTTACATCTTATATACAACTGCTATATGCAGGATGAAACAGGGAATGCACTAATGCTTGAAACTATATATTATTATATATATCTTATTATATATATTATTATTTGATAGAAACTTTTTATGTTAGTCTGACAAAATCTAGAACTTGTATATCCCACAGAATAACTTGAACAATAGAGAATAAATTTTTAATTGTGGAACTCAATATAAACATAATGTTTAAAAGTATAGAATTTTCAAGTGTATGGGACAAAGCAACAATCTACCTTCTCAAACTTGTGCACGTCCCATCACTGTAAGTGTTCAAGGCCAGGTTAGATGAGTAGACTGGTTTAGTGGAAGGTGTCCCTCACTATGGCAGAGAGCTTAGAACTAGATTTTCTTTAAGGTCCCTTTCAACCCAACAATTCCACGATTCTCTTGGTGTTTAATCCAACCTTTGGTTCCTCAGCTGAATTTCCTTTCCTGTTGCCCTCCAGGCATGTTTTAAAGAACCAAGAATGATCAAGTGATCAGCTCCAAAGTACACTAAATATATAATTTTACGAGGTTTTGCCATAAATATCAATAATTGAATATGAAAAATGTAATAAAAATGAAAAACTAATGCTTTGTGAAGGAAGAAATTCTTAATCCATTTTTTAATAAAAGTAATGAAGACAACAGCCTTACTGTGGATGCTTTCATATGCTTTACTGAATTTTCTTCTCCTACCAGGCTAAATGATGAGAAGTCAAGTCTGGGTGTAATTACAGTGACAATGTGTACTTGATGACATCCTACAGCAAAGTAGTTAGCACCCTGTCCTCCTTTGGTAGAAAGGGTGAATCTATACCCACGAAAATAAGAGGTCTTTTTGCTTCTTTGAGAGGGAGCAGCAAACTGCCAGCAAGAGTAATTACACCAGATGCAGGCACAGTAGATTTGGGATAAGTCTCTAATTTGCTTCTTCTCATGGCTCATTCTGTGTAAAGTTTCACATTGTGTGCACACAGTGCTCACTGTTATTAGTCCTGCTGTGCACATGGTCCTGCCTCTTGGCTGGAAAAGTCAATTGCTTCCACAGCCTTTCACCTCTTAACATTTTGATTCTTCTGTGCCTGTCATCGTTTTTATGACCTAACTGAAAGTCTTCAGTTGAAAAACATAATTTACATTTCTGAACTTACTAACAGATCTGTAAAAGTTTGTTAGCATGAATACCTCCTCACTGGTGTTTTTAAATATGTGTCCTATTTACTGTGAAGATTAGGAGCTGTCCCTTTTGTTGTGCATTTGTGCACCTGGAAGTATGGAGTCTCTTGATCTCGTACATAATACGAAAGACTAGTCTTGAATATCGATTAAAAAAAACCCAAAACCAAAAACCACAAACTTCACTGAGTTTTCCTATGAATGTTACTATGAGTCTGAAAACTAAGTGGCAACCATGGCTTGCATGTTCCTTTGACTAAAACACTAAGCAGTGATTTTTAAAAAGTAAATCTGGTAAACAGTAAATCTGGTACGTGGCCAACTAAAGTAGAAAAGGAAGAAAAATGCTAGTAAAAGACTAGTAAAAGACTAGTTCTGAGTAAAAGTCACAGATTGGTTTCAATTATTAGGGGACTAACAATTATTTTAAGCAACCTGTAAACATCTCTTATTTTAAGAGAGCCGAAAGAGACCATTCCATTAATCAGGTAAAACTGGAACAAGCAAATAATAAAAAGAGCACAGCATATTAAGTGTACTGTTTCCTCTTCAGGTGCATATTTAAAACAAGCATATTTACAGGGGGAAAATTCCTTTATATCCTATACTTGTGACAAGGATTAAAATTAATATTTCTTCACTTTATACATAATTTTTAATCAAGTTCATGGAAATATTTTTTGTGGATAGAGCTCATAAATCTGGTAAGGTTCACAAATTCAACTGGAGCACGAGAGGTGTTAAAAATAAAACAAAATTTTAAAAAAAATAACTGATTTGCAAATGCATATGTTGTATTAACTGTGTTTGTGCAAATCCACAGACCTATTGTACATTCTTAAAAGAAGAACACTGAACAATTTCTTAAAAGAGCATATTTGCAGAAATAAGATGTGTGAGTTTATAAGGAAATCTCGCCAACCTATAGTGAAGGATATTTTACATGTCTGACTATTGACTGGAGTTCAAACAACAAGAAACAGCTCATAAAGCCCTTCCGGTGAAATTATTCCCTTTGAAGGTCACAAAGGCAAGTCCACCATTGCCAAGTCATGATGCATCTGGCACAACATTACTTTCTAGAAAATCTCAACTAAGTGATGGTAAAGGAGTTGATGCAAAGGAAGGAAAGCATGAGACAAAGGGAGAAAATTTATGGATTACTTTTGTTTTGAACTCCAACAGCTTTAAAAAACTCAAAGACCAGAACAATATAATCATGATGGTCCCAGGACAGAATTATTTGAGAAAATACATCATAATGGAAATTGCTGGTTAATTATTTGGGGTTTTTTCTTCCCATCCTTATCACTTCCTATCTTTCATGTACTCCACCAAATGGACCCCAGATGAAAAAATCAGGTGGTATATTTGCATGCAAAATATAATTTAAACTTTGTGTACCTCTGGTGTTTAAGATAATGACATCACATAATTCACAACAAAATTCAAAAGTCCATGTTCAAAAGTGCAGAGGAGGGACAACCTTCAAAGACTTCACTTATTCACAACTGGGGAACATCTAGGCAAAGAAAAAAGGATCATTTCACTATTTCCCTTTTAGTGATACATTAAAAGGTCATGTGCTATAAGGCTGGGCTGCATAAAGCAGAATTCGTTGCCTCTTGAAAAGCATTAAGAGATTTGTTCTTTAAAGTTTCTGGAACTTGCACTTTAAAAATAAAATGTCTTTCTGAAAACTGAAGAGAATCTCTTGATTAGTTTGTATTGGCATTAGTTTAACATAGATAATTTAGAAGACCTCAGTCAAGACCTTTTTTTTCACAGCTGTCTTGCTACGAGCAAAACAATAGAATCTCTCCAAACCTTCCCTAGTGAAGATTCAGCCTGTACACAGTATTTTAGCTACAAGATCCCACTCTTGTGATGAGCAAAGTCAAACACACAACAAAGTCAACAGCTCATGCCATTCTTAAAGTCATTTTGATATCAGAAGGAATGAAAGCACAACTTTTTTTGTGAATTTTCATTCTGTGCCCCTTATGATGGAAATGGTTCACATATATGAAAAGGAAATGTATACATGTTTAGACTTCTCATTGATAAAATCGTGACCAGCCTTTCTGGGACAAAAGTAACATAAAATCTGCACAGTTCTAGATTGAAAAGCTAAGGGCCAGATGGTCTGTCTGCCTTTCCTTTACGTGATGTAAGGGAAGGCTGTAAAGTTGGTTCAACAGGCAGCCTACTCCAGTATTGCTACAAAGCCAAGAAAAGCAGTGAGACCACGTGAAGAAGTGTAGATAGCATTTTTTAATGAATTAGAAATAGCA
>VYXD01007793.1:1277889-1297007 GCA_013397195.1 Hylia prasina
TTTTTTTTTTGCATGCACATTACATTTCTGTCATGCTTTGCAGAAGAACACGATATTCCCAAAGAACCCAAAGAAGAAAAAAAATACTCTGACAGCAACCATTAGTTAAGAGTGCAATGAATAAACCCCTTGCACAAGAGTATCAGGACTAATTAAGATTCTGTTTAGCAGCCCTGGATGGAATGTTAATGTAGCTTTGACTAACTGGGAATAAGCAGGGGGAAAAACTGCATTTTAAGAGGAATGCTGGGGTGATAACATCTCTCACTTCTTCTGTCCAAGGTCTGCCCAAGCCTGTTACAAAGTCATTATCTCAAATTACTCCTGTACTTCATTTTTAGAGGGTTTGGGCAAGATCCCCTGGCGTTGAAGCGCTGCCTAGAGCCTCACAAAGCCAATACTCTCTAAGGGGATAAAGGCCACTATCTCTACCTTCGAGAGTTTGCTGGTACCAGTTTCTTGGACAAATACAGCCAGGATTCTGGAGGCAGATTAGGATCTATTGCTGGCGTCTCCTCACAAATCCCTAAAGGGTTTTTGACCCTTTGAAGTTTCCTCTATTTTGCTTACACAGAAGTTTACATGATTAAGTCAGGATTTTACAAGGCTCAACAAGGCAAATTTAGTCACCTCGGAACACTCAACACCAAAAAAAAAGTAAAATATCCAGTTGTCCTGCTACTTGTTTAGTTCCAGAAATACTAGCATACTCTCACATTTGGAGTGATTAATTTAATAAAATATAAAAAATATTCGCAAGACTGCTTCAACAGGGAAAGGTAAAAATCCTGTTCACACCCCTGCCTGGATTATTATTATTATTTTAGTTTAGGTTTTTTTCAGACTTTGGTGTAGCATTCTCCCCTCCCCATTCCCAATGATCATTAACGCAGCTATGTTTATCAGAGAGTGAATAAAATTTCCTGAAGTCCTTTCCAGCCTTTTTAACGTTTCCAGCCTGCCTTTGCTTCCCCTTATCCAGACAGGATACACGTTACATTACAGCAACAAGCCCCCTAATCCTTCCCTCTGAAGTAAACTTTTGCAAACGCTTTACTTGCTAAAAGCAGCCTCACATAATGCAAATCTTCTTTTCCTGGAATGAGAGGGCCGGGAACTGACAGCATAAACAGGAGAGGAGGAGCAGAGCTCCTCAGGGAATAGTTACCTATTTAAAGAAGCCTCCTGCAGTCAGAGCGGGAGTGCTGTAGCCAGGGGCTGCGGTTGCATCTGGCCCACCCTACTTCCACGGCCTTTTTCCACAAACACTGTCCCTCTTTCTACCTTTCAGTCTTCCTCTCTCTCCCTTTCCCACCAGAGGGAAGATCACTCTGCTAAGGAATTACTCCTGAAGTTATTATCAATGAAGGAAGGAATTATCTATTCAATCCATCCTGCCTCTGAAATAACAGTAATAGTAATAGCAGTAATAATAATGATAATAATAATGCCTGGCAGGCTGGATCAGTGAGTAGCAGGGACAGCGAGGGCAATCAGGCGAGCTGCAGATTTCTCTTCCTCAATTGATTTATAATTGATGAATGGATTTTCTTGAGCAGCTGCAGTGTGGTTAAAATCTATTGAAGAGGTAGGTGTTCTGGAAGGTGTTATTTTGTACGGGAGACAGTTAGGAGTAACTGGGTGCGTTTATCAGCAGGAGATCTGAGCAAGCAACACGATTACATTGCTGTTAGTGGCTAGGATTCAACTTTCCATAGGCCTCCAGCATCTGCACTCCTGTAGGTGACTCACACGGAGATGGTTCCTGCCGGCTGCTGGCCACATGCAGTGTCTGGGCATTGATCTGGCACAGAGCTACCCACTGATTTTGGCCAGGAATGCTTTGCCCTCCTCCCAACAAGCCATTCCCTGGTGCTGTGCTGGTGGAAATCAGTCAGGCCTGGTTTTGCAAGAGAAGGGGGAACAATGTCTTGCAGCATTTCTCTCACACATTTTACGGAAGTGGAAGGGATTTTCATACCTCTTAATGTGAGCCATTCTCCTACTTCAGGTATGACATTTCCCCCTGCCTGTAGGTATGTACCTGGTAGTAAGTGCATTTGCAATGTGTCTTAAAGAAACAGAACTTTAATGTGGGTATCAAGAGATACGCAAAGCTGTTATCAAGCCTCCGGATCATGGGTGTTTACCACAGATCTCGATGAACTTTAGGACCTGGTCCCTGAGTGGGGTTTTTTCCATATGTTCTGGATTCACATTGTAAACTGTGTGGGCTTCAGGGTAGTACCTTGATTTTTTGTTGCTTTTTTGGGAAAACAAACCCCAAAAAACTATCATCATAAAGAACAGGCCTACAGGCATCAGAACCTCCCTTTGCTGTTTGTAAAGGGGCTTAAGGGTATGTTCAAGAAAGAGACAAGGTGTAAACGGGATAGAAAGGTCTTACTTGGCTTCTTATCTTTGAGAACACTTGGCTTCAGGATTGTATTATTTTTTGACCTTAAACTCACCCAAGAAATCAGGTGCTGTCTTCCTTTATGTCTAGAAAGGATTCAGCCTTACCAGAGGTGATTATACCTGACCAAGCTTGGGATGCTGACCCCAGCATGGTGCCCCCGTGCCCTTTAAGGGCTCAGCCAGTATGTCCCCTCCAAGCAGGCCTCAAACCCTAGCCCCTTGCCTTTTCCAGTATGGGATGGGGTTGCTCCTGCTGGTGAGAGCGCAGCACAAACCCAACACCAAACCTCTGAGGTAGGGATAGAAAAGGTGATTTAAGCTCCCAGTGCCATGTCTCTGCTCTGCCTCTCCCTGTAGGGAGCTGTGCCTTTTTCTGCACAGCCCCATTAGGAGAGAGGGAGCAAGCAAACCCCCTCCTGACCCTTCCCACTTCTTTACCTCTCTGTGAGACAGGGCGCACAGGGATTTCCCTGGAGAGGCGGGCTCCAGCATATGGACATTATCTTTCCTGAGCTCAGAGTTGTGTGTGCCTGTGACGGGAGCAGATTTAAGCCACATTTTGCCGCTTTTTTTGTCTTTTGTACGGGATATCTGCACACGGGCGAGGTGGCTTCGTGCTCAGGGAGAGAGGGAGAGGGCTGCTCCTGGGCAGCTGCGGAAATGCAGGTGAGGCCCAGCCCCACCGATGGGGTTGTAGGAGGGAGTGAGAGGGGAAAGCTGCGGGATTTAATGCCTCTCTTTCTCTTCCTGCTTGCTATTCTGCTGCATGAGAAGAATCTTCTTCTCAGCAAAGGTTTCTCCTGGGAAAAAACAACCCACTCCAAACCCAAAACCTCCAGTGCCGTGCTCAGATCTGTTTCTTTCTACAGATGATAAGATTTTATTTTTTGGGGGGGGAGGGGGTTTCATTTATCTTCTGATTTTTAAACTCCTTCCGCACTAAATTTTGCACTCTGAGTTTGAAAAAGAGGTATTAATTTATAAAATCATGAAATGTGGAATACTTACCTCTTTACGCAGTTCGACAGTCTGGGGCTTAGAAGTGAAAAAACTCCCCAGCAAAGTGAATATGAGATTTCCCTTAAAACACTGAAATCTCACTTGACTTTAAAATATTATTGTTAGCAAAGTAACTGCATAATTGCATTTCTATTTTTCTATGTTTAGTTGATATTAATGTCTGTAAGCTAGATCTTCCTTCTTCATTAGCCCACACAATCTCTAAACAATTCTTGTTAGAGTTGCAAAATGTGCTTATAGATGAATAAAAATCTAACTTATTTGAATTGTTTTCATAATAAATAATTTGAATTGCAGAATATAATTGGTGAATATGTAACAACACATAATTTATATTTCCTATCTGAATATGGAAAGTTTGCCATATCAAACAAATTGTTTTAATTGTTTTTTACAACAGTTACGAAGAACATATAGTGGAATCCTCCAAACCACTATTGTGCAAAGCCCCTTCTGAATTACAAACACACATAATTCTACTTCATCTAACTTCAGTGGGAGTTAAATACTCAAGAAGTAGCATTAAAAGGAAAACTTTGTTACCTGTAATAGCAAGAATGAAATTATAGCCCTACAATTGACATAAGAGGAAAAAAAATGTTTTCAGGAACTAATAAACTAAAGAAGAAATTACTCAGTTAAAAGCACATTTTTTGGGATGTTTTCGAGGACTAGGAACAATAAAAATGTCCGGGGAAATATGGTCCATAATATCCTTGAAAAATCCATGCAGCTGAGTTCAATTTCTATTATTGTATCCAGTCTTACAAAACCTGGTAAAGCTGAACAATCCTTAAGGTATTTTAATGTAGCATGCATATAATATTATTTTTATTAGTGGATTAGGATTAGGTTTGTGATTGTGAAGATAGTAAGTCACAGTGTAAATCCATAGTATACTTGTTTTCAAACTAATGAAATGACTGGACAACAGATAAACCTACATTTTGTCTCCCACCTTTTTTTTTTTTTTTTTTTTTTTTTTTTTCTTTCTTTCTTTCTTTCTTTCTTTCTTTTATTCTAATCCCTTCCATAATGCCTAGGAATATTAAATATGAATGCATTAGGTGCTCGTGTGACTCAGTGGATAATACAGCTTCAGTCTTCCATTAACCCAGTGTTATTAGAATATTACAGTAGAAGTATATATTGGATAGACTGTAAAAAAATCAGATGTGTGAAGCAGCCTCTTTTAAAATACGTGAAATCACTCATCAAACAACATGGGAAAAGAGTTTCTAATATTGTTTAATTACAAATTAGCTATTTTTGTATTTAAGGGTAATAGAAGAGTTCTAAAATTTAAAGTCTAAAATGCAGATTGAATACAAGTCTAAAAATTAAACAGAAAACACCATCTTTCTGGTGGCCAATTGCTACCATGGATATCCACCTTTGTACAGAATGAAGAGAAGTCCAGTAAAATAAACCTTGTGTGGTCATAGAAATAATTACTTTATTGTAAAACATATGGGTAAGAGGAGAAAAGTAAGATCCCACAGCCATTATTTATGTGGTATCCACACTACCTGAAAGAAGTAAGTTTAATGAGTTTTTTTTAGTTGTTTCTTTTTTGGTACTGTAATACATAGGGTTCCCTGAACTGGGCCATGCAGTGGCCAAACTCCAGCTAACTCTGGACCCTAAGATTGTTACAATCATGCCTCTAAGGCACACTGGGCGTGTGACAAGGAGGGCTGTTTTCCTGATCGGGATCTGGGAATGTTCTGGGTTTTTTCTGGAAGAAATCTGCTATGGTGCACTCTTCCATCTCTATCCCTTATTGTTATAGCTTCTTTCTCAGTCTGTGATCCCTGACACAGCTGGTTAGTACATCACAGATCAGGTCAGGCAGTTGCATTTGATGTGTGCGGGTCATATGTAAGACCCATATGTATGTAAGAGAGAAGGAGATGGGGGGGAGAAAGAAAGAAATCACTCCTTGCAAATGTGCAAGGCACTGGCAGTGTTAAAGGGCAATATGTTGGGAATCAAATGGTAGGAAATATGTCAGATCTGATATTTCCCTACGTATACTATTTCCACATTTTTAAAAAGAGATAAAAATAAGTTGTGCTGTAACTCTTATCACCTATCATCCTCTGTAAGAATCTGGTATTTTGTGTATACACATCATCAGCTGAACTGAGTGACTGATACATTAGGGAGTGTCAGTTGTGAGGATCTGGGACTGTGCTGACTGTTGGGAGCATATCCTGACTGCTTTCTTTTCACCTCATCTGTCGAAGCCATCAGGTATTTCTGGAACAGCGGCAGAGGGACTTCTTGTTCCTTGTTAGACAGTCTTAGTCATCACAGCAATTATTTGATGTAGGGAGTTAAGAAGGGCAATTTTTGTAGCCTTCCTTTACTTTCCTTCTGAGTGTTCTCTAATACTGAGAACACTGTCAAGAGAAATGTGGTTTGTTTATCTGCAGGAGACTGCAGGGGGAAACAACAGTTTTACCAAAATCGGAGTTTTATAATGTTTAGCCAGAATTTGTCTATTTCCTGAGACAGAACTATCAACTTGTAACACAACATTGGCAATGCCCAAGTTAAAGGAAAACTACATATCTGCAAAATATTTTTTACCCCGAAAATGTGACATCACATTACTGTAGCTCTACATGGTTACGTGTTAAACATATTAATCTCTTCAAATATGCTAATAATGCATGAATCAATACAGAAGGATCTATGAGTTGACTTTAAGGGAATACAGTTGCCTTTATCTAAGAATGTAAACACATTTAGAGGTATAATAGATAAACCATAATGAGATTAAGCTTTCCATCAATTCATTTAAGATTTATGCTTGCAACTTTTGTTATACTCTGTAAGATTCTCCTACATGAATCCCATGTAAGGAAATAAAAAAAATGAAGATTAAAAAATTAAGATATTCTTTATCCAACTATTCAGGCTTTATTTTAATGTATAAAGAGTATGGAATAGACTTTATAGTAATTTGAGAAAAAGTTCTTCTAAATAATGTGGTTTTTTTCCTTTGTTCTTAAACTGTCAATAAGTCAAGCTTTGCAGAGGTAAGTAACTATGTGCAGCAGGATTTCAACAAGTCCATTCAATATATGACCTCGAACAGGAACTTGGAGCACGGTAAGATGTCCAAGTAATTTCCATCTCAGAGATCTTAAATGCATTTACATTTTTACATGAGTATAAAGCATACCTTGGTTGAAAATAGTCACTCATGTTACTCAAAAGAGACTGGTGAATTTGTTCAGATATTTTGGCCTGATGAGTTTTATGTGACTTTAACAAGAGAAACAGATCATGGATCTGCCATGATTACATGCAAATGCAGGTAAACAAAAAAACCTTTGAAATGCATGCAAAATAACAATGTTAGCAGGTTGTTAAAAATGGATAATGTTCAGTGAGCACTTATATGTATATATATGCTGCAGATGGAGCTAAAAGTAAGATCCCTATTTAAAGAGGGATAACGTTTTCTTATATAAGATTCTGGTGTGGTTCTTATTGTTGTAATCCTTCAGAGAAGAATTTTTTATGACTGATGTCAGCCTTGCAAAGCATGTCTTGCTTTTATATAACAAGAAAGCTTCAACAAAACAGTTTAACTGTTTCCAGGAATGATAGGGAAATTTTGTTTGGTTTGCTAATGTTAAAAATCTGCGTGACCTTACTGAATAAACTTCTTTACAGTAAATGATCTAAATTTAAGAAGGAGGTATCTTGAGGCCAAAAGGAGGTGCATTTTTTTCTTTCCCTATAAAAATACACACCTATTTGGCAGAGTTATCATTGAGTATACTTGATATAATAGTTCAGAGTTTAATTATTTGTAGATTGTATCTGTAGTGTGTATGTTCAAGGCTGGCAATCTCAGAACAGAGCTAAGCATGTCATTCCTTATAATTTTTTCTCTTATGTGCCTCAGTAGCTCTAGAAATGAGGGCAAGAATACTGTCTCTTCTTCTGCTCTCATTATTCCTTCATTGCCATCCATATCAGTTCAGGACAATCTGAAGAAGGACAGATTAATCAGCCTTGAATCAAAGTCTGAGTGGGGAGCAGAGCTGGGACAGGGTCAGATGTCTGCAGGACTTGGGATCTGAGGGAGGGAGCAACTTGGCTCTAGAAGAGGTCATAGACAAGGTCAAGCAGTAGAAACAATAAAAAAATTAGGAAGAGAGGTGAGAACAGCTGCTCCAGAGAAAAGAAAAAAGTGGAAAATGACAGGTTAGAAAAGACTGTGAAATGTCTATGGCCACCAAAACACATCATCTTTCAGGACCTGGGCTAGGACCCAGGATTTCTGTTTTCCAGAGTTCCTCTTCTACTTACTAAATAATTGGGATGTCATTGGCAGTGTATATCTCTTATACCCTGTATCAGTGGGCCAAAATAACTGCTGATTATTCCCTTGTTTCAGGTGAAAAACTTCTGCTGGAATTCTGATTCCAGCGCCGCAGTCCACAATGTGAGAATTGGAAATATTTCATATGATTAACATTTTTTTCAGACTGAGAAACAAAGAAGTGATTGTCTTTTTTTCTTCCCTGGGCCTTGCATCATCCCTCTTGATTGTCTGCTGAATAGACAGAGCTCTCAGAATGAGACACTGTTTCAAAAACTAGCCATCACTAGTGGATTTCCTAACTTCTAAATGTTTGGCCTTGTAGCCCCAATGTTTTGTTTAAGCTTGATTCTTGAATCAAGGAGCATGCAGTAGAACAAAATGACACAAGAGGCTTTTTGTCACTCATCCATACTATGATTGTGTAAATATATGTATGTCTGTGTGTGTGAATGTACACATATATGCACTCTATATGTGTATATATATATACACACAGAGGTTTGTGTTCTCTCTCTTCATATGTCTTTTTTGTGGGCTGAAGATGGAAAAAAATGTAGCAGGGAATTACATAATCCTATAAGCAGTTGTGTTGGTGAAGTAATTTACCTTATTTGAGTGAGGACTGCCAAATCCAGCATGAGAATTTGTGACATTGATGTTATTCAGATGTGAGAGTTTCTAGGAATGCAACTACTGGCTGTAGTTATTTGGAGACTTTCCGTTTCTTCCAACTGTTAGTGCTGCAATACGCTGTAACGAACTGATTGCAGCAAGGCTCCATGCTAAATTTACACATACAGAGTTCCATATCTGTCCAAGAATGTATGCACATAGCTAGTGTCGTTGCAGGCTCTGAGCCATTTGTAAGTTTAAAGTTACTGATTTACATTAATATTTGTAGGATTTGCGCCTTGGTTAATTTGTTGTCCTCCTAAATGAGGAAGGGATATGGACAAGTCAGGGCTAAACTGACAAATGTGTTAGTCTTGCCAGAGCATTCATAGTGTATCTAATGCTTTTCTTGAGTCAGTTGGTCAGTCAGTCAGTGATTTTTTCCACCAAAAAACTACTCCTAGAAAGGAAAACAAGCCTAAGAACTTAGGAGCAGAAAGGGTGTATGTTAGAGAATTTATTTTTCTCTTGCTTCCTTTCACCTACTCCAGAGAAGCAAGAGCTGACATAATGTATATGAACTAACAAACATTTAGCACTTGATGAAATCCAAGAAGGGAATGTGAAAATACGGAATCATATGAAATAAAATTTTATGGAACTTGCAGTTCACAACTATGCTGATCAGTAGTCACACTGGCAAGAATTCAGATTTCTGTTTTTCACGTATGTATACATATATCTCTGTTTCTCCTGGTGTTTTACAGAAATGCTGACATACATGTGCACAGACACTTCTCTCTAGCATAATGGAGATTGATTCTTATGCAAATTACCAACACATTTTGACCTCAGATGCTACATTTTAGAATGTTTGCTAATTTTTGACTAGTATTTATAATACCAAAATATTTATATCAAAACATTTTTTCAATAGTCAACCAACAGGGCTAAAAAAATTTCTATTATACCACATAAATGCCATCAATCTCAAAAAATTATGTATCAGATCAGGAGAGCACCACTGTCTAAAATTTATGCCAATATTAGGAAGGCAACTGAAATGTGCTTGAATAGGCCTGAGCCTGGCAGGGTCTGTGAATTTACAGTTAAAATTTTCTCACTGTAATACGCTCCTGTCTTGCCAATAGCCATGTGTTGGACTACTTTGACACAGTATAATAAGGTTTATATATATTTTTAAAAAGGGTTGTCAGGGTACAGGAAACATTGAGATAATATGCAGGAAAAATTTAGGGATAGTTTATCTGACCTGTTGAGTGCCTGCCTGTGCCACATGGGACAATTATCTCCAGTGCTTATGTCCTCTGTGACTGCCTCAGACAGGGACTGAGGGTTGTAGCACCCAGGGGTAAAGCTGGCTACTCCTTGTTGGACATGTCTTCCTTTCCACTGAAGTCTTAGGAAAACAGCAGTCTTAGGTTGAGCAAAACCCTTGCTCCTGAAAGAAAGTTTGACTCTAAGTGGGCAGTATTGTGTTTGGTAGCATTAATAACAAATGCAAAAGGGCACAGAGATCTAAAATGTGCAGGAATTCACAACAGAAATTTGGAGGATTTTTTTCAAGGTGCCCAAGGATCTTTTAGTCTGACTAAGGTCCAGGGGGAAATCCAGTTTTACCTTCCCAAGTCTAAGGAGCTTGTGTCTGACAAGGGGAACTGAGGCCCAGCTCTGGGAAGGCAAGCATCCAAAACCTGCTCCATCCAGTGGGATGGGACAGTTGGGACTGTGTTTGTAGCAGTGTTGTTCTCGGTTTCACTTTCACCCTCCCAAGTGCATTTCTTTAACAATCCGCTGTCTCAGGCAGCTGTTTATTTTGCCTTTATCAGTATTATTTTTTAAAAAAAGGAAAAAATATGGAAAATTAATAAATAATAGATAATGTCTCATAAGCATCCACTATAATATTTTGCTTAAGTATCTCTACATTTTAGTTTCCTCTTTATAGACATTATTAGTGTTTTAAACATCAGGTTTTCAAAGATCAGAGTAAGTATTGTGGACATTTAGGTTATGCTGTTATGATATTCACTTTTAGGCAAAAATGAAAAATAACAGGAGCTGAACAGTGTGTACAAAAATTCAAATACTGTTAGAAAGTTTCTTAAATATCATCAAAATATTCGAAGCCTTAAGAAATGCAAAAGGGAAAAAACAAGACCAATCAGATACAGTATTTTGCGCTTTCTCCCCGGAATTTGTTGACACTATTATTTTTTAATTACTTTATTACAGTCTGCTTTGTTACTGATACAATTGAGTTCATCACTATTTCAGGTTAAGCAGTAAACCCCTACCGAAACTGAGGCATAACATGCAGTAGCTAAATGTGACCCTTTAGACTTCTGTCAACTGATTAAAGTCAAGTGGCTTGTGCCAGTTCACTGACCTAAAAGTTCTCTGGAATTGTCAGAAAATCTCTCTTTGATTTAACTGAGGTGTGGATGAAATTGTAAGTGGAGGTATTTTTTCCTATTTAGAAAGACCTTATTAAAAGATTTTGAATTGTGTTTTCAAACCCTTTCCTGGCTCTAGAAGGGCAAGTGGCTAATGCCGTGCGCATTTCAACTGTTCAGGAGGACAATATAGTCAATCAAATTAACCCTTCTTACTTGTCAGTGACAGATAAAGATGTTTATGCATGCTATTATTTGTTGAGATTGCTTGTTAAATAGCTTTACTAGTGCCTTTAAACAATAATCTGAACACAAATGTGACTATTCAATATATTGTTTTATAGAATGAAATTCTTGTCAGAAGTATGTGACTGGATATCAAAGTGACTTGACAGCATTTTGGTGTTTTAGTTGAACTCAGTTTACCCTGGGTTTTTTTGGGTTTTGCTCATTTGTTGGCTTTATTTTTCCTCTCTTTCTCTCTCTCTCTCTCTTTTTTTTTTTTTTTTTTTTTTTTTTTTTTTTTTTTTTTTTTTTTTTTTTTCTTTTTATAAAACAATNTTTTTTTTTTTTCTTTCTTTCCTGGAAAAAAATGACAAGTCTGGTTTGATCATTTGACAAAAAAATACTTAGTTCATGGCTTACATTATGAAATTATTATAACTGTAGCGAAGAGGGAGGTTGAATTCACACAAAATGAATATTTCTTATTAGGCAAATCTGGAATATAGATCAACTGTAAGTACCAAATGATGAAAGTAAATCTGGAATATCTTACGTCTCCTCTAGTAAAACATAAACAGATGCAAAATGTCCAACATAATATTTTTGGTCACTTTTTGATGCCTATTGTTATACCTTAACTCCCAACATCAGGATGAGTTTCCTATATATTGAGAATTCTATATTATGCAGCTTCACAGTTTTGTTCTGAAGGACTTTATTAAACCTGCTACCACTCTGGAATAACCCTCTGAGGTTTATATTATAATAGAGCATTAAGAGGGTCCTGAGAGCAGAAAAATTCACTTAGCTTATTTACTTTAGTCATTTGTATGTACTTGGTTGAAGTGAGACATCAAAATAAAGTTCATCAAAGTTAATTTGTGCCTTGGTTCAGTGTCTTTAAGGAATCCTGTAATACTGTTAATAACACTACCAAATAGAACTGCCTAAGAATTTTTTCCATAACTTAAACTTTTAAATAAGTTTTCTCCCCAGCTAAATCGCACAAAAAGAGTTGCCTTCTTTTCAGTACAATCATATTTCAGTAAATCCACACAGGAATATTAGTCGTAGTTCATTTAATCACCAAATCCTAACAACTAAGTATTCACTTCATTAAAGACACTAAAAAATTCTGGCCAGCTGTTTCCTGCCACTTGGCTGAGGACAAGGTGGGGAAAGACAAGCAATTCAATCCCTGGTAACTCTCAGTTGTGTTCAGCATAATTCTGCCACATAATTATACTTTCATAATTTTATTCCTAAACTAGAATCTGAATCCAGTGGGGGTTCTATGACTTATGGGTTTAAATTCTGACATGTTTAAATTCATGTTGTACACACAAAAATTTCCACAGATTTTAGTAAACAACTTAGACAAATGCTTTGTTTTGTCAACTGTGCTTTCTCTTTTTTTTTTTTCTTTCTAATAACTTTAAATTAAAGTAGCCAAATATATTGAAGAGGGAGGTATAATTAACACAATATTTGTATATACAAATGATGGATTAGTTATTTTCTCTGTTCCTGGAAAACTGTTTCCTGTTCTGGTTCATACACAAAATCCTGGAGCATTAAGAACTCTTCGTCAAAGATCAAGATGACTGTATTATGGTGGTTTTAAAGCTGTTAGCAATTTTTATGCACTGAATATAAAAAGAAATACTGATTACAACTGAAGAGTGACTTTAAAAATATCCATTTGATTGTACGAACAATCAGGCCTGTTGCTCATGAAAATAAGTGCTAAGATACCAAATAATAAATCAATATTCTAAGGCCAAAATCTAAACAGACGTAGATCTGGGAAATTATATGGACTTCTGCTAAGCTGTGCTTATTTATGCAGCTGGGTCTGGCTATAGGGTGCTGCAAAAATGACAAAGTTATCCAATGTGATCATAATTCAAGAAAATTCTCCCTCGAAACAGAATTTAACATTCTGTACAGCCCACAGAGAAGATTAGGTATGTCAGGACAGGATCAAAAACCTATCCACTGGCCCAGGAAACACTTAGCAGGGCTGTGTGAAATCCTGCCCATCCCTGGGGTGCAAGCAGCCCAGCCCAGGCATTTGTGGCCACTTGTGCACTGCATATTTGTGTCCTCTCTCCAGTATAAGGCTGTTGCTGATTTTCTTTGGAAGAATAAGCAGGATACAGTCTTTTCGATAAAAGAAATCATCTGCTTACAGCCTAACAGCTGCAGAGCCAGCAAATTTTTGCAAATTTCTTTCTCTCGTCTGTGTAGCTCCTGTCCCAGTTCAGTGTCCTCAAACCCTTGAATCAGGGGAGTGGGATGAACTGAGTTGCAGACTCTATTCCTACTGCATAGGCTAATTAATGGGAAAAAAGTGCATTCATTTTGCCTTGCCCTGGGGTTTTAAAATCGAAGCACAGCTTCTCATGATGCTGCCGGCAGCTTGATTTTATTAGTGCTTCCTGGGCATACTCTGTGGGTTGTGATCTGAGTCAGGCAGCTCAGCCAGGGACTCATACAAGGGGCAAGTAATGCTAAGCACTTACTACAGAGTCCCTCAGGGGAGTCAGGACTAATTTGGGATTCCTACCAGGTTAGTAAGCAAGGTGCCCAGCTCCTCATCCTAGCTTGAACTAGAGTAAATCTGAACTCTGTAAAGTTTACATTGCCTTCAGGACCAGGCACCAGCCAAGAAAAATTTTGGGGTACTAATTTTGGACTTAAATTCAGCCTAAACTCCACTCAGATGTTGTGTTCCTAATGGGCTCACCTCTTTAAACACGTCACCTCGAAAGGTCTTCATCATGTACTCACAAATAAGGCATAAAGCTTAAATGTTGTCTTTGAAAAGGGATACTTTACTCAACTTCATGAGTGTGTCCAGCTAGGGCTTTAGGTAAGGATCTTCAAAGGTAATGTATTGATTTCCTCCTGAAGCACTTTGTAAGTTTTGCGGTCTCACCTGCTCTTTAGCATTCTATATATAATTTTGGGGGTTGCTTTGCTCTTGACTGTATGGGTTTTGAGAATGGTTTTCTATTTTTCAAATAGTATTCACTTTTTTTTTTCACTGTTATATGGTGGAGACAAAAATTGTAACTCAATACTCTTGTGGAAATTTGTAAATAAGACTAGCAGAGAAAAAGTAGTCAGGTGGCACTAATTGTAGTCTGAAACTACTGCATAGACTTTTGTTTCTCTTTTGTAGTTACTGAGCTTCTACTTGCCTGCTTGGAGCAAAGATGAGCATCACAGGGAATTGCAACAGTATTTGCTCAAGGTTTCTTTTTTTTCTTCAAATCTCATTGTAACGCTGTAATTTTTCCTGTTGCTGCCGTTCATTTAATCAGCACTTTCATCTCAATGGGCTTTCATGCTCTGGAGAGATACGAGGGCTTACAAGGATCAGATGGCATAAGGATATAAAGCTAGGAGACTTGCTGACTTCTTAGATGAGCCAGAAAACTGCAAAACTGTCACCTGCAGTTTGCTAAAGCCTAGACGTTCTCAGAACAGAACACTGCCTTACTTTCCCAACAACACAGAGAAAAATGCAGAAATTTTGAATATATAGTTTCATTTTGGATCTTTATGCTTCTCTGAAGAGAACTTCTCAAGAAACATGATTGATTTAAAAAAAAAAAAGCTAGTTTTGCTGCTGGATCCCTGGAGGAATTGAAGGAGGTTTAACAGCCTTTAGTCAGGTGCTGAATGTTTTGCATGTTGTGAGTGGGATAGTTAGTCTCCTTAACCTGATTCTAACTGCAGCCACTGAGCAGATAAAAAAAACTGTCCTGGAACACATAAAAGAGAAAAGAATCTTTTGTCTTGTGCAGGTACGTGCTCTGCTGAACACTCTGTTAGGTCCGTGACAGTCAACAGCAAAAAAGGAACTGCAACGCAGAGCACAAGTTATCATTATCAACTGAGACATTCCTTCCAAAAAACAGATGGAGAGAGCTGCCACTCCTTATTTTACAAAATGCCTATTGAGAAGGTAAGTGGTACCTGTGAAACTTCCAGTAACTCTTTGCTGAATTTATGACCTCTGACTAAGCATTGTGTCTTGCCAAGGAGGAGACAGCCTTTGGTGTTCACAGTGGGACTGTGAGATTACTTGAAGCTCCATTCCAGAAAGTTCAGATCCCCGCAGTTTTTTGTTCTACATTTGATATTTGACATTAAAGTCTGAGATAATCACCCTGAGCTCCTTCTGTAGTCAGTAGTGGGACAAACTGTGTCTCTAGAGCCTTAGCTAAAATCTGGAGACTTCAGTGCCATTTCCTAGGTGTGCAGGGAAGCACTGAAGGCATGCATGTTGTTTTACAGAGCTGGGTTCTAGTCATGCCCTCAAAAGGTGCAAGCACAGACCAAGTTATATACCCTCTCCAGGCTACTTCTGTCCTGAGCTGCACGTGTCTTTGAGGTAGGTCAGCTTCCCTTCTCTTCTGTTCCATGGTTTCTGGGAAGATTTCTGCCTGGAATAAAGTTTCCAGGAACAACGATATGATTGTTGTTAAAATGAGCAACTAGTTAATGTACCCAGGCTGCATAAGACCTGACATATGTCAGATTTAACAATTAGACGACTATCAGAACAACAGAGAGAGATCAGAGGCCTTGAAAAAGTTAGCAAAATTAAAGAAAAAAGATTGGAGTTATGAAGATAAAATGTTTGCATTTTCATGATTCGTTTATTAGAATAAAGAAAGTTTTGCTTTTTTGGAGTTCACTTTGTTTTAATATTCCTTTGAATATGTCTTCAATATCAAAGTGAAAGGGAAAAAAAACCACACCAAAATATCTTACCCCAGGTATTTTTTTATGTGTGTGAAACTTGAATCACTCACAGTTTGTCCCTCCAAGTGAAGGAAGGCGGTTCTGTTCAGTTGATGGGTGAGTCAAACTCAGTGGGTGCAACTAAAGCTTGTAGAAACCTGTGAAGGATAACTACTTTTTACCATGCTTGTCACCATGCCACTGACTATCTGCATGGAATGATCTATTGCTGCTGCTGTTGCTGACAAAATCTGCTTTTTTTTCCCCCCACATGCTTATCCTGCCCAACAGCATCTGCTTTTGCTCAAAGAAGCCTGCACCTTCCCTCACCTTGATGATCCGTTGTTGCATCTTTCTGGCAAAGAACTCAAAAGATTTTGCCAGAAGGTTGCACTCAATCAATCCTGCCTTTAGGGTGTCCTAGAAGTGCTTTCTTGGATCACCATTGCTTCCTCTTTCCACACTCCAGTTCCCCTCATAGGAGGTGTTTGAACATATGTACATCATTGATTCAAGCCATATGTCCAGTCCATTACACCTGGGCTTTCCATGTGGATATGCTGCAGGAATTTATCACTGGTCAGTTTAGTGTACCATCTGACTCAGAGGAAGACACATAGGTGCCTTTGGTGGAACTTCTCCAGCTGGCAGATGTGCTTTCTATACTATATCAAAATCCTGCCTCTGTTTAGCACAACAGCCTTTTACAATTCTAGTCTGTATTTCTAGTCTGATCTGACACTGATTCCATATTCACTTAGTAAACCCAGCAGAAAATTCCCCTATTTCTATGAATGCAAGAAACTACCTCTCCATGGAGAGTGGCACAGTCATTCAACACAATTTGAATATAGCAATTTGAACCCACATGCAACAGCTCAGTCTCACTGTGTTTAGTGGAAGGAACAGCATATTATTCACACTGATTGACAAATTATCTCAGTTTTTCTCACATTTATGATTAGTCTGATTTTTTTCTTGTTTGTTGTGGAAGTAGCACATTTGTTTGCTAAGAAGATCTGAAGTCTTTGGCTGGTGTGAGCCACCACTGCGCAATGATGTGCATACCAGCATTCTTGTGTGCTCTACTTGGTGGCTTCTGTTTGGTGTGCAGTCCTCCTGCTGCTCAAAAGTGAGTCCTGATATTTAGGCTGAGGTTGCTTTTGTTTTACCTGACTCCTCAGAATGAAATAACATTTTCTCAATTAAATGCAGTAAGGAGAACAGAGAACAACAGTCCATTTTGTACGCAGTGATTTACAAAAACAAAGTAAGAGACTTTCAGGGAGGGTCTGAATGGCATATGGTCTAAATAGAAAAATAAAGGCAGAAGGAAGAGGAAGGAAAGAAAGGGAGAATTAGTTCAAAGAGATGGATGTGGGTGGTATAAATGGACAATGAACACAAGGGGGAGGAAGTTGAGGTTAAAAAATAAAGAAAGAAGCTTCTCATCATGGCCCTTAGGAAAGAGGTGAATGAAATTACACCACAACAGTCAAAGCACTGCTTAAGCAAGAAGCTGAACTAAAAACACACCAAAGTAAAAGTAAAGGGAGCTTCGGTTATGGAGGGACTGGTGGTAACAGACTCTCAGAAATATTCTTCCAAAGAAAATTTTTAAGTACTGAGCATAAAAGATTTACAAAAAGGTAGGTTAAATCATGTCCTGTTGTAACAGCAGAGTGACATATAGTTTGGCTTTTTTCCTAAAATTAGGAGCTCAGTTACATATGTATACCTTAAGACCAAAGACTCTGCAATGCTAAACCCCTTTTGTATTAATCTCTGTTGCCAGTTTTTCATTATATATTTGTTAGCAGAATTCCAGATTTATCACTGAATTAATTCAGCTTCACTTCTCTGTGTCTAATAGAATTTGATCAAAATCGGAGGAAGAAATGGATCAATTGGTTGTATTTTGTATTCTTAAATATTTGAGGTTTTTTATTTCCACATGGGCACAACTTTCAAGAACTACTTGAAGTTCTGCAGAGTTTAGACTACGGCTATGCTAAAGAGCAGCTGATATAATAACTCTTCACATGCATTGCTTTACCAACAAAATATTCAAGAATGCCTTAATGACAAATAAACTCAAAGCATTTGGCTTGGTCTCTTTTGTTTTAAATAATAAACAAGACAACATCGTGTTATGAAGAATCTAATTGAAGATTTGGATTAAGTTATTATAATAACCCAACAGGAGTTCCATGGTCTTTTTGAAGCAACATTGTTCTTGGATTGCAAAACACTGATAGAAGTCTCAGTGCTGTAAGCCATATAAAGAAAGGAAACCTCAAATTAAGAATTATCATTACAAACCAGAGACATTTCTTCTGCATCTTTCTTTCATCAAAAAGTGCAAACGCGGCCATTTAAAAGACATGAAATAGTGTCATCAGAATTTTTTCCCATGTGAAATGTTTGCACAGGAGATGTAGAAACTTAGAACACACAAGTACAATATTTGAGCATGCAACACCATATCACAAGCACTTTGAGGAAGATGACTGCTTTCTACAGCATTCTGATTTTAGAATGGTTCAATTCCATCATGAGCTTGTCTTTTATAACCAAAGAAAGGAAAAAAATCAAAAGACATCTTTTCCATTTTCTCTTGCAATTTGTAAGTATTTCTTGCAGATGTTCAAGCGTTCAAAGAATAATTTGAAACTGTAATCTGAATCTACCAGAGGAAGTTAAAAGTATGTTGACCAAACTGTTCCATATTGCAGAAATCATGTTCTTATGATTAAGAAGGATCAAACAAAATAATAATCCGAAGTGACCGAACCATGTCTCCTAAAAAAAAAAAAAAATTCTAAATCCATATACAAGCACATGGATGAAATAAAAATATTTGTCAGAAGGTGAGATTGCATTGATTGTCGTTTGAGTTCAGATGCAGCCACAAAGAAGTACTAGCCCCTTGTAAACTTAGATGCCTTAAGTTAGGTTCCTAAATACAAAGTATTTAGGAACCTAACTTAAGGCATCTAAGTCTACAAGGGTCTAGCACCTTGTGATAGGAAACTGTTCTACAAGCTTATAGAGATATCTGTGAGGAGATATGTCTGAAGGGAAGGCATTCTTGTTTTGATTAGTGGAAAACATAATAACCATGTCAAAATATTCTCAGATTGAATGCCATAAAGTCTACATTAGGCATGGAGATATAAGACCAGTTGCTGCATTCATTTTAATTTTGGGGAAAGTGTAGAGTAGTTGGTAAGCTGGTTTAAGTAAATTTTCAACAGATGAAAGTTTGATTACTTTGGAATTAGAATCTTGGGGTTCCAGCTGTAGCTTTTTTTTTTTTT
>VYXD01007793.1:1297042-1327811 GCA_013397195.1 Hylia prasina
TTTTTTTAAATACAGAGCTAATGAATTACCTTATATTAATTTTTCACTTCTGATTTTCTATATATTAAACAACAAAAAGCTCAGTCATAATTATGCAATTGAGCAGTACAGCAGCAAGGTATGAGTAGCAGAGAAATAACTTGAGATATATACAAATCAGTTTCTGAGAATTCTTTAATACCTCTAAACATATAAAGTGAACTGTGTCTAAAGTAAAACTTTCCATGAAAATTGCACAGGATGCAAAATTTCTGTGCAACGTCCAAAAAAGTCCACATTGCCTTACTTCACAGTAGGGAAATAAAACTTACTGTTAGAGTTTAAACAAATCTGTTAATTATATACTGCTTCATTCCTCTTGGTTTGATGGTATTTCAATGAAATTTAATACAAATTTAAGGACACCTGTGTTTAATGCAAGGAATAGTTCTAGAACCATAGAATCATAGCATCAATCTTATAATTGGGTTGGAAGGGACCTTAAAGATTACTTGGTTTCAACCATCCTGCCATGGGCAGGGATAGCTTCCACTAGACCAGGTTGCTCAAAGACCCATCCAACCTGGCCTCAACCTGGCCACAAATACTTCAGGGATGTAGCAACCTGTTCCAGTGCTTCACTACTCTCTGAGTAAAAAATTTTCTCCTATCATCTAATCTAAATCTACCCTCCCTCCTTCACCTAAAAGTTGCTCCCCTTTGGCCTATCATTACATGCCTTTGTAAAAAGTTTCTCTCTTGCTTTCTTGTAGGTCCCTTTTTGGTACTTGAAAGCTGCTGTTAGGTCTACCTGAAGCCTTCTCTTCTCCAGGCTGAATGGTCCCAAATCTTTCACCTCCATCCCTCTCATCATCTTCATGGCCTTTCTCTGGAATCACTCTAGCAGGTCTGTTTCTTGTGCTGAGAACCCCAAGCCTGGGTGCAGCACTCCAGGTGGGTTCTCATGAGGGTAGAGTGGAGGGGAAGAGTCACCTCCTTTGACCTACTGCTCACTCCTCTTTTGGTGGTGCCCAGGTCTGGGCTGTGGGCACACATTTCTGCCTCTTGCCCAGCTTTTCATCCACTACAGCCCCCAGTTCTCCTCTGCAGGACTGTGTTCCATGAGTTCTCCCAGTCTGTGCTCATGTCTGGTGTTGCCCCTTCTGGATGGCATCTCTTGCTTCTGTATCTCCTTCTCCACTCAGCTTTGTGTCATATCTATGCTTGCTGAGGATGCTCTTGATCTCACTCTCTGTGTCTTGGAAAAAGGTATTAAAATGTACCAGTCCCAAGAACTTTCATCTCACTCTGATGAGTGAGGAACACCACTTGTCACTGGCTTCCACCTGGAAATAGAGCCTTTGACCACAAGTGTGTCTATCCAGACAATTTCTTATACACTGAATAGTCTATGCTTCAAATCCATGTCTCTCCAATCCGGAGAGAAGGATGTCATGTGGGACCATGTTGAAAGTGTAACAGGTGGACTTCACTTATTGACAGTTGCTGTCACTATGTTATAAAAGGCCACCAGAATAATTTAGGTTACTGTCACCTCTAACTATTTCAGTTTGACTGTTTTTAGTGTAAGCTAATACTAATTCTGAGACTTTTAAAAATCTACTTTCTCTTTAAAATATTTCTTCCTAATTTTAAGACTGCATTAAAATTCTAGGTTGATATTTCATCTTTAATGGCATATACATGAAACTCATGTTGTTATTCTGTCTAATTAAGAACCATATGTTTTAAAATTAAAAAGCAGAAAAGCATGGGTGTTTATACCTTTCTTTTCAGAACAAGCATGATATCTCACACCTCTTTTTTGGATATGTATGTATGTATACACTTATCACAGTTACTTAGTGCTTGTTTTAGCTGAGAACTGGTTTGCTGTATTTCAAATGGGACAGCTTTGTTTTTTGGCAAAGAAACAGAATGATATCAAGTTCAGACAAAACACTGGAAACTAAATGAAGTAACATATTTTTTAGCATTTGGGAAATTTTATGTAACGGGAAATTTTACTGCAAGTGGATCCTACCAGAAAAATGTGGGGTTTGGTTGGTTTATTTGGTTATTTATTTTGTTGGGTTTTGTTGTTATTGAGGGGCTGTTTTGTTTGGGTGGGGTTTTTTTTTGGGGGGGGGGTGTTTTTGTTGTGGGGTTTTGTTTGCTTGTTTGGGTTTTTTAATGGCTCACTCTGACTAATAGTATTTTCTTTACTTGTGGATCTTATTGTGGCACATTTCCTTCAAGAAGAACGGACTGGGGCTGGGACCTGCCCTTTTCCTGGAGAATTATGTGTGGGACAACCTTGCCAGCTGAGTAGCTGAGCATTTGGAGGACAGCAAGGAATTTGCCCACAACTGGGAAGAGCTGGGAGCATAGAGAGAGTGAGGCCTTGCAGGAGGCACAGGAAAACCCTGCTGAAGGAGTTAGAGCACACCTTCTGCAGGTTTCCAAAGGTAGCATGCTGGAGCTGCGTCTAGAGGGCATCACTGATGTGCATTTATGTAGGGAGTTTGTAAGGATCTTCAATGCTGTCTTGTCTTTGGCAGTTTGAATTTTATCTCTTTTAAAACAGTGGTGGTGATTTGTCCTAATGTAACCATTCCCTGTGTTTAAAGACAACAAAAAAAAATGTGTAAATAAAACTCCTAATTTTATCAGACCCTTTGGTCTTATGCAGGTGCCTTCACTTTTACCACAAAGCTTCTAAAACCTCTAGTTGTGAAAATAATTTTAAAGTCCTTCTAGGAGCTTGCAACTGATGGAAGATTAAAGGTTATGGTACTAAATTATAATGAAAATCCAAATGTATACTTTCAAAGAGAAATATGCTTAGCATTTGCTGCCATTACATTCAGCATTAAGTTTTGGTATGAAGAGCCTCTGATGCTTGCCAAGTTTTTATAGGCAACCTGTCATTTGCAAACCAAAGCAAGAAATATCCCATTTCCTGACCTTTGCCTTTGTTTTTTGTTCTTAACACAAAATATTTGGTTACTGAGAGAAATTTTTAATATTCATTATTAGGCTTACATTCTTTCATAGTTAATGCATGACTTTCAACATAATCTTCTTGCTTCTTTTTTAATATTTGTTCTTGGTGGTTTTCCTGAAAATGTGTTAAAGTATAAGTCAGCTGACTTCCTTCATAGGTACTAAATAAAATAGTCATGTGAATCTGAATTTGAAAGAGATTTTCCTCTTGTGTTATTTTCT
The DNA here is from genome assembly GCA_013397195.1 of Hylia prasina. Lineage (NCBI taxonomy): Eukaryota > Metazoa > Chordata > Aves > Passeriformes > Sylviidae > Hylia > Hylia prasina. The sequence goes on from VYXD01007793.1 coordinate 1,300,250, forward strand.
AGTATTTTGTTTATATAAGTAACTGAATTGTGCGTTGCCATCAAATACTATGGTCAGACTAAACCATGATATTTTAAACAGGAATTCACTCAGTACACACATATGTAAAATGTGATTCGATTACACTAGAACACATTCAGTGTTTTTAAAAGAAATGATTGATAAAATAATAGTGTGTTCCATTCCAAGTGCTTACTCCTGCTGGTGATTTGTTGCACATCACACTTGTTTATAATCAGGCTGCTGGAATAAAGGCTACTGTACCCTTTGCACTGTATTTACTCTTTGGGAGAACTGTAATATTTTTTGTTCTACTACTTGCTGGTTTGTGATCTACACAAAAGTAATAAAATAATTTAATAGCAGAAAGCTATGATAGGTAGCTTGTAAAAGCAACCTCATTACTTTCATAGTACATGCTGCAGAAATTTGCATATAGCATAATTAAACATATTTCCTACTAATTTCAAGTGTGTTTTGTCATGTAAAAAAGGCCCATTCCTTCACAGGTCAAATAAGCCTGTGAAAATAATCAAATAAGATTTGATTTCCAAAGGTTTCTTTTGGGTCTTTGTGCTTTCTGAGAAGATTGTTACTCTTTCTCTCAGATACAGACCCTGATACAGTAATCCATCCCTTTGTCACACCAAGATGCAATCTCATAGGATTTTGTGTGATGGTTTTGAATCTTGCATTAAATGTGGTTCGAGAGACCAGTGTTTCACCAGCAGCTCACCTGTGCCCCTGATGCAAAGTGTAAGGTAAGGCTTGGGGGTGTGACCCAAACAAAGCAGGGTAGAACATCAGTCTCTGCCCATGGCTTTTTACATTGGATTTGCTTTTAAACTTGGCCTGCCTGCAGGTATTAGTGTTTGAGTCATGCTGAAGAGCCTAGCTTTTCCCACAGGTTTTTCTGCAGGATGGTGTGAGATTTGACTATAGTTCAGTTTTGGTCATCACTACATTTCCGTGCAAAGCATGCATTTCTACTGTGCATATTCCTTGTAGCAGTTCATTAGTATTTACTTACACTTTAGAATAGAAAGATGCCATTTAACTTGACTTAAGTAAGTAAGTTGTGGAAGTAAAAATAAGTCTAATTTATATTACTGACACCTAGCACAGGAATTTTCTGTCACCTTTTCATATTTTACCATGACGTTATCTCAAATAACTCATGATGTATTTTGCAAACTCTGATACAGGGAGAAAATTACTCAAATAAGATTTGATTTTAAAGAAGCCCAGTCAGCTATACCAGAGCCTCCTAACACCTCTCAGTGATTATCCTTAGAGAAAAAAACAACTGGCCTCAAGCTGAGTTCTGGTTTTGTAAAGGATCTTTGTCATGGGAATACTTGTACTTACCTGTAGAAAACATTTTTAAGCCTTTGGCCAAGACCCAGTAAACACCCTGATATCCATTGCGTTTTACAGTATAGCTTTCAAACACACATTGGATTGCTGTGGATTCAAACCTTGACCATAGTTAGTCCAAATTATAAATAATTTCATCTCAGTTCATACACTTCCTTTAAGAATAGAGTCCCACTTAGTCTGATTGATAGGTTTCTTATGAGCCCTGGAGCTCTAAGTACAGTCATTGCAAAATCAGGTTTGCAAAAGCTTGGTTAAGTATTTCCTGCATACTAACTCCCAAATGCCTCCTCCATCCTCATTGTTCTGACAGACTATTCGGTTCTTTATTGATGGAAATCATCCATTCTAGTATTAACTGACATTGTAAGAAAAATATTCACAATTATTTTAAAAATCTAATGGCAGTTTGAAATTGATGCACTTTTATCTCATATTTTTGTTCTGTGTGACTACCACTTTGAGCTAAGATTTATTCCTTTAAGTGTTCACTATAATTAGAGAAGAAATGAATTTATTAAGGAAAGAAAGCTCAGTTTTATTTTAATGGAGATAGAAAGAATCTAGCAAGGTTAGATGATCCAGTCAGAGTACAGAAACAAGATCTTGGGGTATGGGTAAATTCTCACTAACCCTTACTAACAGAAAAACGATTGTTATTCCATCAAATACTCATTCTCAACACAACTCACAGATCACATACATCGATACAAATGTCCACCTAGGAGGGCCGGGTAGAAAACCACTCAGTCATGGTTACCTCCTTGCAAATGGCTCTGAAGGTGGCAAGGTACAGGTGCCCTTCACCAGTTCTGATCAGAATGGGATTTTCAGATTGTGTAGCATCACATTAAACTATCTGATGATTATGTGAGACAGGTCTGAAGTGCTCACACAAGGTTTTAGAATACTTAGTTGAACATATCATCTACTTTTTGAATAAAACACTGTTTACTAATGTCTACTTACACTATTACTCTCTTAGGAGAAATAAATGCCTGGATGAAAGCCAAGCAGTTTTGGTTTAGCCAGAGATCAGCAGAGCTGATGATCAAAGGAACAAGTGCAACGACATCATGCAAAAAATAGGAATGAGTTAAGGTTTTGCCTTTGTAGTCTGCTCATTTGCATTTTGAGCATAGTTCTTGGAAAGCAATGCGCATATCAAGCTATTTCCCTTACTGTCCCCTCCTCATGTCCCCATGGTCCAGCAGACCCTCACAGGTATTTGTGCATGAAGCCAGTTTTAAATGACTGCAGCATTGCCTTTTTGCCTTTTTAATTTTTTTTTTCACAACTTATGCAGTAAAAATAGAACTACCTTAAATTTCATTGTCGATTTTTATGATATTTTCAAAATAAGTTTATTCATAGAACGTATGTATAAATGTATTTAAAAATAATAGTAGATCAAATTATCTCAGTGTTTAAAAACCAGGTAAAATAGGTAAAAATGCATAAATTTTTATATGTATATATACAGTGGGCACTTGATAGAAAAAGGGAAAGATGTTCAGTTCTCCAAGATTTTGACTCAACTATTAACACATCAAATACAAATATATCCTGCTAATAAGCCAATGTCAATTCAGAAAAAAGCTTCTTTTATTGCACTTGAATATTTTTTTGGTAAGTCAGAAATTAATATGTTCTTACTTTATTTAGAATTTCCAACCTTATCATGTTTCTTTGGAAAACCGTACTGCCAGAAATTCTCATTTTTATTTCTACTTCATTATTATCCTATTTTGACAACAAATATGAAAAAGGAAAAGCATGGAATTATTTGTTTTCAAATGTCTATATTATTATTCCTATTTTTCCACTGCGGATCATTCTTAAGAACAATTGCGGATAGGCAAAAGAATAATAAAAATATATGATATTATGTGTATCTTCATGAAATTTGAAGGAAAAAGAGAAAAAATGCAGTATTATAGAAATGAAACAGGATAAAATATTCTCAAAGGAGTTGTTTCTTTTTTTAAATAAGATTTATTATTTTGTGCTCTTGTTAAAGGAAGAAGTCTTTTCCAAAGGAAAAGGAAAAGGTGTTTCACCTTCATCCAGTCATCTGAGAGTTCTTCACTCAATTGTGATTCCTGAATATTTAATAAGTTTCTTGCATTTATATCATTTTGCTACAAGACATCCCAGTTTTAACTACATTGCTTTTGGAAAGATTGTCTTCTTCTCTTTGAATCTTCCTCTATTTAGGTCCTGGTTATTACTCTCCAAGTGGCAGCAAATAGAACACTCTTGTCAACTCTTCCCATCCTGAACATGATTTTATTGTACCTTCTATAGTTTTGGGTTTTTTTTTATTTTATGAATTAAAGAAACTGAATTCTTTCCTTAGTGATCCATATTCTTGGCTATTCTTGCCCTGCTCTGAATGCTTCCCAATTCAATGATCTCCTCTATGAGAAGGAGGGACAAGAAGGAGGGACTTTTTATCATTCAAGATGTGAATCAGATAGGTGTTTACTGGGTGACATAGTAATATTCGTTTTTCTTTCTAATTCCTAAAGGTTGATTTGCCTTTTTGACTGCCAGAGTGTGCCAAATTGTTGTTTTCATAGATTTTTCCATCGTAACCCCAAGACCTCATACTTTAGTGGCAGTGGCCAGCTCTGGGACCATATCTTTATATGGAGAGGTAGGATTTATTTACCAGTGGCATCAGACCAGATTTATCAAAAGTAAATTTTTATTGTTATTCTTGTTATTATTATATTATTATTATTATTATTATTTATTGCCAAGGTCCTGAACCACATAAGATTCTTTTGATGTTCCTAAGAACTGGCCATGATTTTACTATCCCTAGTAGTGTCATCAGAAAATTTATCACCTGATTATCCTACTTCCAGGGATATGAAAAGAATGAACCCTAGGCTGACCATTCATGATTCCATCATAAAGCCTCCTTTCATCCTAAGAATTGACCATCTCTTTTCCTGCCCTCTGTTTCTAGCACAGGAATACAGTATTTATCCATGCCATAACCCCATTTATCCCATGACTGTGTAATTGCCTTGAAAAGTTTTTGGATGTTCATAGAAAATATCTTTATCTTCTTATATCTAAATGCTGTTGCTGAACTCTGCAAAGAAGTGTCACACGACTAATTTTACAGTTCTAATAAGAACTAAATCATTCTAAGAGTAACTGAAAAGGTAAAGGAATTGTCACCATGTTTGTGTAGAAGAAAATGTAATACTTCTCCAATAAGGTTCAAGGTTTTTACTGAAAAGAAATTGTATTTTGTTTAAAAAGCTTCTCATCATGCTTAAATTTAAGGCACTGCATTAAATTTAGAGTTTTGGGTATTCAGTTATACTATCAGGTTGTTTCCTATCCTATATGAAAAGCCTGTTTGTTTTACTTAAATAAGAAATACTTTATTTCTGGTCAATTATTATCCCATGAGAAACCCTGCGTAGGCTAATTTGAGATTATTTTTCTGTGTAACAATTAAGGAAAGGAAATATAAATCTATACTAGACAGAGTTCCCTAGCAGTAACAAATAGAAGAAACTGAATCATAAAAATAGAAGTGTGGTAAAAAAACCAGAAAAGTGTAAGCTGGAATCTCTAAATGTTAGAGACAGCTGCATGTAAGTAGTGAGGAGGGGACTAATGTTAAATAGAAGTTAAGTAAATACAACCAAGTATATTTAAAATTACAACTGGAGATAGTTAAAGGATTTTCTCTAGGTCATCATTCACTGACAAATTCTAGAAAAAATCATACATCATTATAGTAACAGTAACATGAGAATTCACTTCTTCCAACTTGACCATATCCAATTATGTTGTGCTTTCAGCATTCAGCTGCTTTCCTTTTTGCTTCACTTAAGACACAACATCTGGAGGGCCTCCTTAAATGAAGGTTAGATAATCTACTAATGAACAATTTAATTAGGAATTCACCAGTGGGAAAAGTACTAAAGCTGTCATTTGTCTTTACTCACACTTATTAGCAAGAAAAAAGAAACCACAGCATTAGCTGGAATATTTTTTCATATTTGAAAAAGAAATGCTTTAAAACAAACTTATTGTAATGTTTCTAACTGCAGTAAGAGAAAAGTATTCTATTCTGGTATAATTTAAAATAGTATAATAATGCTGTAAAACAGTTTACTTATATTCTTTCTGATTTTAGATGATTTTGTCATTCTTTTATCCATCCTAAAAAATTAAGAAACAATAAAAGGCATTGCTTTTACAACTTATCTTTCTGCACTTTTCATACCGGCATCAGCAAGTAAAATATTTTCCTAGCTTTTTATACATGACTGGCAGACATTAAATATGCTTTGACAGTGAACCTGTAGTGCACTCATCCTGGACTGCTTTAGCATATATTTCAGTCATACTATCACCAGCCTAGGATGAAATGCTCCTCTGTACAATGAAGGTATCTGTTTTAGTGAAAATGCTGAAAGAGGACCAATTCTGGATGTCTTCTAGGATGACTGCTTCTGTTCAGTATCAATGAGGTTGAGACTCCCTTAACATATTTCACTTGTGATCTTTTAAAGCTGTCAGGATGGAATGGTTTTCAGTCACTTTGCTGTGCAGTGGATTTAAAATTGTGTCCTCAGAAAAGTATATTAATAGATTAAAAAGGCAAAGTATTAATCCAATGCACTGTCTTGTCTCTGGACCCATAATTTATAAGTCATTCACGCATCCACTGAGTTTCATGATTCCTTCACAGCAGCATGAATAATTCCAGGAACTGTCCCAGGAACCTGGTATTTTAGAAGAAAGTGGATATAACTTTTTACTCTCTGGAACAGATCTTTGAAGTATTATGGGGAAACTGTAGAGCCTCTACTTGTTTTTAAGCATTCATATAATCTGAAAAATTAAAACCCTGTGTACACAGTTTGCAGGCTATTTTCTGTCAGTGGCTGAGATATGTTGGTATATGCAGTTGTATACATGTCAGCACAGTTTAACTTAAATGTTTGGTGAGACAGAGGCTGTGCATGTAGAAACAAAATTGGCTTAAATTTGGAGGTTTGAATAATACCCTTCTCTGCTCGGGCTATATTATTTCTTGTTTATTGGAACATTTTTATATATGCTTCCACTTTCCAGACTTACGAAGTACAGATTCCATGCCAAACTTGTTCACTGGTATCTTTCACATTTAAGCTACCACTCTCAAAAGATATCAAGAAATCCACAGTTCTCATCTTTCAGTTTGCATTCCCAATGAAAATCCAAGAATTTATCTCTCTCTCTGTTTGCACAGGCTGCTGTGCCTCCTCAGTATAGCAGAGCCAAAGCTTAATTTTATACAAAGGGAGAAATCAAAAGAGAACTTTATGATAATTATTGATTTGAACATATAATAAAAGTCAAGAAAGAGTTAAGAAACAATTTACAAAAGGCATAAAAGGTACTAATAATTTGTATGGAGTAGGAAGCTTGCCAGGAGATCTGAAAGGACTGCAGAAAAGATAACTTGATAGTGACAACAGAATTTTTTTTTCATAAGAAGACTTTTGAAAATTTGAAGCAGAATAATCCATATTTGGGGTGAAACTCATGATATCTATCTCAAAAGTAAGATATAAATAGGCAGAGTTAAAGAAAAAATCAGTAAACTGAACTTTAACAATTTTAAAAAATCTTCCTCTCAGATTCTATAGGTTCACTTGGATGAAATGTTAACTGTACCATGTAATTTCCCTTGTAACACAGACTGAAGATGCAGTTTTTTTAGATAATTCAAGAACTATTTTAAATCTCTAAGGTATATATGTACCCAGAAAATGTATAAAAATTACAGTAAAGTATTAGATAAAGCATGAAAAAATATATTAGGGATAAATAGAATAAAGACTATAACATATGAGGACTGAATCATCAAAACATATCAGAAAATAATCACTGAGTGGTTATAATAAGAATTCCAATCAATTAATGATCTATGACTTCTTTAAAGAAGTCAAGAAGTATGCAAGTAAGAAAAGCAAGTTGATGTAGCCTTTTGGTTTTTCGAAAGCATTTCTATTTGGAGTTTCTTCTCCAAAAATTCTTGAATTGGCTTGTGAGATAAGAGAAAATATCACATGGCAAAAAAAATGGTATGAAAAAAATCATGCAGAAATAAATTTTCACAGTGGAAGGAGATCACTGATGAAGACACATGGGTCTAGTGGAACGTGTCCCTGACCTTGGCAGGGGGCTTAGAACTAGTTGATATTTAAGCTCCCTTCCAACTCATGCCATTCTATGATTCTTTAATATGTGTGCTGTTTATCATCCCTGTGAATGATTTAAGAAGTGAGCAATAAGGTCAAAAAAATCATAGGTTTTAATAAGTTAGTCAAGCTTCTAAAAATGAGAGAGATCTGCAAAGTACTGCAGAGGGACATCATGATGAGGCAAGAGCCACACATAAAATAGTAAATAAAATTTGAGTTAGATGTGTTTGAGGTGATATGTATTAGGGAACACTCCTCATTTTGTAGTTGAATGAAAATTATGCTCAATGCTAGCTAAAAACCAAAATAAAATATTATGAAATATGATGACGAGTGCTGCTCAAAATAGAGGATGTTAATGTTCTGCTTAAACCCTCCATCTGCATCATGAATATTGAATGTAGGATTGGTATCTCAACTTCGAAAGGAGCACAGGATCTGTCAAAGTCAAAGCAGGGACAATCAGGGATATGGCATGGTTTCCATGCAAGTAAATATCTCATATGGCTGGGACTTTTTGTAAAGGACATGTCATAGGAGAGATGTGACAGAAGTCTATTCATGATGGGAAGGTGAGAGGATTACTTTGCACCATCTTTTCTGCTGCAACAGCATTAAAGTCATCAAGTCAAGCAAGTCATTGGTAAGTCCTAAACCAGAAAGGCAGTTCTTCGTATAACGTAGTTTGTTGTCGAGTTCTCTGTCAAAAGGAAATTTTTAATGTTAAAAATTTATCTGAGATAAAAAGTGATTGGAAAAAATAATAAAATAAAAATTTATTAATATGAAAATACTGTCTCTGGCTCAGAAGTTTGAATTTTCACTGAGAGATGTAGATTTTCCAGCAGAAACATCAGTATGAGATTTTCCTGTTTCTTAACTCTTCCAAGGGTGTCTTCTGACAGGTATTGTCAGAGAAAAAATTACAGGGATCTTTGGTCTGACAAGTGTTTCTGTCCCAGTTATTCCATCTGTTTCTTACCTTCCAGACCCAGGCTGCTCAGAAGCCCATAGCTCAAAGGACAATATTCCTCACAGACACCAGAAAAATAGTTGTAATAGCTCAGGTGTGAGATTTGCATTTATTCTGTGTTCAGGGGAAGAGGTTGAGCCATTGCGAAATCTCGCTTGCCATAAGATTCCACGTGTCAGCTCTTTGTTGAGTGAACCTGATATTTTTGCTGATTTTACTTTCCATTCACACTGTTAACATGAAGAGGAGGAGGTACAGGAAGATTGAGGACTCAGCACAAAGTCTGCTTTATGGGGAGTTGATGATAGGGAGACCCACACTGATGAGTGTGAGAAGAGGAATGCTATCTCCGGAGCTAACTCTCCTTCCCATCGCATTGCTGAGATGCAAACCAGGAGTGAACTCTCAGATCCAGCACATGTGGGCAGCCATGAACAGTGAGTTACAGTGCACCTCTTCAGGCTGTCAGCATAATTCTCTCTGAGTTTCCTCATGCAACTCGCCTCTTATCCCTTATTTCACTCATAATGTTGTAAAAGCAGTAAAGGAAGATGGACAAGAATGGTGTGTGCTACTGAAAGATACCTGTTATATCTTTCTTTCTTCTCTGCTGTGAAAAACCTCAACACATACACACAAAAGCTTACAACAGTAACAAGCTGGAAATGAAACAAATTCCTATTGAAGCACCTGAAGAGAGAAATGTGAGTGAGAGACCACAACTAGAGCAATTGCCTGCGCTGACTAATGCGAAATAAAATATAACGGGCATGTTTGGAGATGCATCGGTTCACAGAAAATATAAACAGAGGCAAAAAAAAAACCAAAGGGAGAGAAAGACAGGCAAGATAGCNCGGAATGCTACCTGCGGAGCTAACTCCCCTTCCCATCGCATTGCTGAGACGCAAACCAGGAGTGAACTCTCAGCTCCAGCACATGTGGGCAGTCATGAACAGTGAGTTACAGTGCACCTCTTCAGGCTGTCAGCATAATTCTCTCTGAGTTTCCTCATGCAACTCGCCTCTTATCCCTTATTTCACTCATAATGTTGTAAAAGCAGTAAAGGAAGATGGACAAGAATGGTGTGTGCTACTGAAAGATACCTGTTATATCTTTCTTTCTTCTCTGCTGTGAAAAACCTCAACACATACACACAAAAGCTTACAACAGTAACAAGCTGGAAATGAAACAAATTCCTATTGAAGCACCTGAAGAGAGAAATGTGAGTGAGAGACCACAACTAGAGCAATTGCCTGCGCTGACTAATGCGAAATAAAATATAACGGGCATGTTTGGAGATGCATCGGTTCACAGAAAATATAAACAGAGGCAAAAAAAAAACCAAAGGGAGAGAAAGACAGGCAAGATAGCTGCCAGTTTAATGTGCAGTTTACTAGGGAAATAACCTGGCTGAAGGTGAGGAAGGAAGAATTGTTCAAATTAAATGTATCTTCATGAATTTTCTCAGCTGCCTGGAGCAAGAGCCCTCCAGGGCATTGTCGATTTCTAAAGGGACCTTTTTGGAAATCTCTTTTCAAAAGTTAAAAAAAAAAGATTCTTGATAACTCCAAATCAGCTAAAGCATGTTACAGAAGGAAGAGGATGTACCAGTCCATAAGAAAGACAAGAAATGAATGGGAAGTGTATTGAAAGGAATTTTTTGTCAAGGAAGACACCAATAGGAAAAGATAAGCGTTATTATTTACTTTCTAAGACAACAAATAGCGTTCCAAAAGGTGTCAGAAAGCCAAGTTGTAGATCATTGTCCAGCTGTGATCTCTGTCATGCTAAGTAACTTCATTTGATGTAGCAGTAAGATCACTTGACACACTAACTCTGACAAAACCTTATTTTTTGAGCAGCTAAAGATTAAAACATCTTGTCTGAATTTGGTATACTCAAGACATAAGTAGTTCTCTCTTTATTAGGCCAGACATAAGTTACATAGCCAGAGAGGATATCACATTGGAAAAAGAATCATGATATTGGTTTCTCTATTCAGATTTTATCTGGAAATGAAAGGTGAGAGACAAGACTGGCGAAGATAGGAAAAACTGTCAAAATTGTTTGGCTGTCTTGTGGGTTGTGGGTTTTTTTTTTAGATACAGATCTGTTTTGCAGTCTAAACAGATCATTTTGGGCAGGAGTCTAGGAGGCATCTTTTTGTAAGTATTTGTAATATGTGAAAAATATTCAATAAAATATGTCTAGGTTTTTTTAAGTTTCTTCACCCAATGTAAATATGGTTTAGAAAATAAGGGCTGGGATCTGAAAGAAGCAGAAAATGTGGGTGATGGCAGGCAACTTGAAGAATATTTAATTGATGGTGTGTTCTGGAAGAAGGAGGGCAGTTCATGCCTGTTATTAAAATCCAATAATTTTGTTGCAAGAGAAAATGTCTACTACAGTTCTTAATCTGAAATACAATGGTATTGCATAACTGACAAGTCTTCAGAATTTATATAAGTCAATATCTTTTTGCATTACCCTCATATTTAACTTCCTTTCAGAGCTTTGATGATAATATCAGTTTGCTAGATAGAAAAAACAAAATAGATCCTTTCAGCAAACTGTTAAAAACTAGGTTAGCTGGTCTTCAATCATGATAGAAGTCCACCCCCGTGTCCACATCATAAGATCACACCTTGGCAGACAGATCTGATGTTTTTCTTTCTGAAGAATCCATATTAGATTTATTTGAAAATCCTGTTTTCATAAAATGAATTCTCTCCAACTTCCTGGTAACTTCATAATATATCAGTTTGTAAGCATCTCTCCAACTCATCTTTTACTGCTGTTTTTGACTGAGAGTTCCCTTTCGCATATGAAAGGAGCCAGTGGCATTCCTTGTACCTTTCGTTTGTTAGACGAGAGTCCTGAGTACAGGATCACAAAGGAAGGGAGGGAGCTGGGAAGCCATTTGCAGACAGTTGGTTCCTATCACTTCAGATCACCTAGGTGTGGACTAGCTCCAGCAGGAAGATGTGCAATCACATTAGCATAGCACTGTGCCCTGAAGGAATGATCCCTGCTGGATTGAAGTACCTGCCCTGTCTGAAGATCTTTGGCTCCTTTTGGCTTGCAGTTCCCCCAGCCTCTCTGGGGTAAAAAGCCTACAGTACAGGAGAATGAAATGGTCATAGTGGCTCAAGACAACTTTTGCCCTTATCAGTTAGAAGCCTAGGGTTGTACCCCAAAAACTTTGGCTGTCATAGTCACTAACTAAAAATGCATGGGTAGCTTTGAACGTTGAAGCAAAATCTTCCTCACTTTTTCTACCCTATGAATCTCAGGCAAGATCACCTAATCTCTATGCTTTGATTTCTGAAATCTCTAATAAATCTTGCTCTTGGTACTTGTAATGCTGAACCTAAAACAATAATACTCCCTTATAACATTGATTTTAAAGATTAATATAAACTGCTTACTGACTGCTTATTTTGTTGATTTTGTTAAGCTTGGGAAGATGAAAACAGTATGATCACAAATATGTTAATTTGAATGTAACTCTGTAGTATCTCAGAATTTATTTTCTGTCTCTGACAGAAAAAAAGTATAATGCTCCTACCATCCAGTAAAATTCCAAAAGAATACAATAATTTTTTTAGAGAAAAAAAGAAAATACAAGAATAGTGAGAAAGCACAATTTGCAAAGTGAAACCCTTGAGTAAAATTTCCAATCAGAATCTTTAGTATGTGCTTTTTCATTAATGAAATCTGCACTGATGTCTTCATGCTGGTGAGCTAAAGACATTTTATGGTATCCAGAAACAGAAAAGGCCTCTTAAAGTGGGCATACTGCACTGTCTACAACAAACACCTCCTGTCCTTGTCCAGAGACAAGTAAGGCCCATTGTTTAATGTTGATAACCCCAAAACCATCCCATTTCAAAGGACCTGTTTGTTAATTTCTTAATTTATTTTTTGCATCTCAGAAAAGTATTTTCTAAGAATATAGTCTGTTATTTAAAGACATTTAGCAGCAACTAAAATTTTTCATTCATTAACTATGGAACTGTGTATCCATTCAATAATTTACATAGTTATGTATAATATCAATAAAAGATTATATTTAAATTGTGACTAATTATTTTATTTTCCAGCATCTTTGCTTTGCAGTAGAAGTGATCTCCACAGAACTCCCTGCAGTCTGGCAGTTATGTCCTACAATTTCTTTTTACTTCTGGATGCGACTATTACACTGGCTTTAATTCATCTACTAACATTTTAGGCATAGTTGTTTAATTCCTATTATTAATAAACAGAAATATTAAATACTTCAGATGCAATGATTATTGCTTACAACATTTTACCATGATTTAAAAGTTTTTCATAACTCTAAATAAATATTTACCATCACCAGTCATAAAAGATAAAAACAATTTTATCTAAGCTATTAAAATTTTTGACAGAACTGTTTCTCTGTAGGTATTAAGTGTCAAATACTGTCCCTTTGGTGAAATGGGACTCCTCACCACCTTCTGCCGTTATCTGGTGGCGAGTTGTTTCTCCTTGTACATTTCTTCTCGCAGAGATAAGTACTTTGGTATTTAGCATCATGAAGGACTAGCAGCTGCTTTGTAACAAGTTCAAACTGTTCTAATCATTGATGAGAACAGTGTTACTGTGATTCCTGGACAGTGTTTCTTAGCATCAAGTGCGACATGGCTAGATCCATGTATTCTCATTTCAGAATATGTGCACCTGTTTAGACCTGCCTTTTCCCGAAGAAACTTTGTCTTAAAATGCTAGGGGCTCTGCAAGGTGAAGGTAACTGTTTACAGGAGGAATTTTATGGCTTTTCACCCACACCCACACCGACCTCCTTTCAGCTACTGCTCTGCCAGATGCATTTAATTATTGCCATAAACTGTAAACACTACTGCATGACCATTTCCCCTTTAGCAAGATTGTGTGTGTGAAAAAAGTAAACAGATTGTATAACAAAGTGTTCTCTAGCTGTCAGCAAGGGCTTTGAAAATAAAACACTTCCCTCCCGACTCACAATTGGCTGACAGTCGGCACATAATGAATAATAGCTCCTGGGGACCAGCAGAAAGATGTGTGGGAAAACTTTAATTAAAAGCTTGTCAGTACAATTTTACCTGGGTGACATCACCTGACTGAAATCCTGCTGCCGGGCTTTGTTGTCTATAGGATCGCAGGTAGCGCACTTGTTTTGCTGACAGCAAACAATTCAAAAAGTACTTCAAAACACTGGGGGGAAGAAGCTATGCTGCCAGTAAAATATAATCTATTTGTGGTGTTCTAATTTTCTAATTAGCAGCTGTAGAAGGCTCTTTGCCATTGTGGGAGGAGGGTGACAAACAGGTTTTTGTAGCTCGTTATCTATGATGCCCTCTTGATTATGTATTTTCTTGACATTCCATTCCAGAAAATTGTGTTCCAAAATCAAATACGTTTCCAAATGTAGACAGCTGGGCTTGAGCCAGAAGTGCAGACCTAGCATCAAATTCCCAGCTTGAAACTCTCTTATATATATTAAATCAGAGCACCAAATCCAAACAGACTACAAGTTCACAGCAGAGGACTTTCAGGCTGAGCAAAATTCCTGAGGAATGGGAACTTCTTGATGGCCCAACATAGTAAATCATGTAATCCAAGGGAAGAGTCACGGTAGTGGGTTTGATTCTGCCCATCTCAAGCTACTTGTAGCAATGAGGTGGCATGCATGCTTTTGTATACTTGTGAAGGTAAGATGGGAATGGGAATTTGAAAGCCCAAACTTGGCCCTAAAGTTGCAATTAGTAATATTCATGGAAAGAAACTTTCATCTAACACTGCTGAAATCATTAATGCTAGCAAAGTTTGGCTATTTTACAAGTAATTTGTAGTAATGGAGAGTAGTTTCTCATAACTTAATGCTAATTAATTCAGTTACATCATGATCTAGCTCAAGTCCTGAGCTGACTTTAATGGGAATAGGCTGGATCTGATCCAAAAGCCACTGAGGCCAAAGGGAGGCCTTTCCACAGATTTTGAGAGCACTTGGTTTGGGTGTGTAGATGGATGGAATTTACTTACCTGAGAGAGGAAAGACTCTCACTGAATTGTGTGTTTGCCTCCTTATGAGCATTCTCTCAATTTCCTTAATTTTATGCAATTATGATTTGCCAAATGTCGAGGAAAGTATTATATCTAATTAGTGGTGAGCAAAAGTAAACAGGAGGTTTATTTTCTCATTACATGCTAAAATTAAATGTTATTCTTGGGCATGTATGTGTGAGTAATAACACAAAGCAACTCCCATATAAGACTAAAGAGAAGGCTTCTAAAATCAAACATTTCTAGTGCAACCTTTCTGTACCAAACACAGTCTGAAGATTGATCAAGATGATGGTTTTTCATAGAAGAGGCTCGAGTTAGGAAAGTGGGAAGAAAAACTGGAGCAATTAATTTAAGAATTTTCGCTTTTTCTTTGCTACCCTGATATGCTGTGTAATAACAGTAATCTTTAGTAAGAGATATGCCCATCTGGATATTGAAAGAGGAGCAGCTGCTTTCATATTCTAAAGGACAAAGAAGGGTAATGCTAAAATCTAAAATAGTTGTCTTTTGCTCATCAAAATGACTTACTTATTGACAAAATTACTCATTGACAAAAAATCTTTCTAAATTTTGTTTACTAATTCATGATAGTATATTTATCCAGAGCTAGATTCATCAAGACACCTCAAGAAGGAGTTTTGCAGTAACTGAGCATTAGGACTTTCAAGAGAGGCCTGGATTTGAAGTGCTGTGAATGAGTCAGGAGTACCTGATTAGGCTAAATAATAGCTGACATTTTGAGAAATGTCCCCAAAGTTCCCTTCTAGGTGGGACTATAATCTGTGTGGCCAGACAGTACCCTAGAAGTCCGGCCACTGAAAATTCATTGGCACCACAGCATTTCCCCTGTAATTCTTCTGTCTTGTGTAAATGAATGAGTGAATGTGTAAGGAATGGTGTTTGGGGAATGAGGGGAAGGAAAGACACATGGCAGATTCTCTGTAGGTGTTCCTGGAAGTCATTCCTGCAAGGAGAGAGATACTACAGCTTTATGTATTTGATGGAGCAGCAGATGTAACTCACTGTTCAAATCCTGAACAGGGCAGCCTTTTCCTGCTTCAGACACTATTTAATTGTGACATAAAAAGTGAACAAAAAGTGAAAAAATTCAAACAGTAGTAAAAAAAAAAAGTGCATTGCAACCAGCCACTATTTCCATGAAACATTCTCTCAGGAAATTCTGCAAGCAAACACATAACCCAAACCTAGTTTCCTATGAACTGAGAAGATAGAGACAAGTGCATTTGTTACACTTTTAGAGTAGTACAGGCAAAATCCCATTCATGTAGTTAAGGTTTTCCTCAAATATGCCTGTGCCATGTGTTGAAAGGGATGAAATTTTAAGCATGATTCACAACCATTTATCTCATAATCCTCCTTGCCTTCTTTAGTATTTTTTGGTTGAATCATCTGAAGAAGCCATGGGTTTTTTGAATTAGGTGAAATGATAAACAGAATTTTCTCACAGTGCAATATTAAGTATTCCAGGTGGAGGCTTTTTCATTCATCTGTGTTTATTCTGGCTACCAGAATGTTATTATTGTGTTGTTCTTGCCAGCTATTTATTCTTACATCAGTATTCAAGAACTCAAGCTTCAGAAAAAAAATGATATTTGCTAGCTAACAGTAGTAAATTTGAGGATCAGGATAGAGAAGTCTGACAGGTGTGGAGAGCAGGAAGAGTACATCAGTTGTGTCATGAAACTGGCTTTATGATTTCTTTCCAGTTCCTGTAGTCAAGAATCCTCTTCATACACTCCATGATAACTGTCATTCTCAGCAGGATTCATGGGGAATGTAGTGGATATTTCTTTCTCTTTGAGCAGTCTCCCTTCATGGACACATGTATTAGTGATACAGTGCAGGGATGGTTGCACTCTTCCCTGTACTAAGCAGTGGTGTATCTAATGTGATACACCCTGATTTTGCATAGATGTAGTGATGCAAGTGAATTGTCTGCTGTTGCTTTTAGTAAGTAAAGTCAGGGCCAGGTAAACCACTAGGTCAGGTATGAGAAGAGAGGGTTTCAGTTACTGGCACAGGCTTCCTGCGTCATCTTGAACAAGGAATTTATGGTCTGATTCATTAAACTATTAAGTGATAAGGATTAGATGCCTGCATTTTAGGCTATTAGCAACATTTTGGTGGGTAAGTGAAAAGGCATTTTTAGCTCTTGTATGTTTTTCTGATTTTTGTGTTTGTTTTGTTTGTTTGTTTCTTGTTTTGTTTGGAGAGGTGGCGAGGGGAGTTTTTTGTCGTGTAGGATGGTTCAGGGACAGAAACCACCACGTCAAAGGGACCATTTGGATTTCTAGGCTTGGCAACAACAAAAGGTTGCATTGAGTACAGGCAGCCTGTTTCAAATTCCCACAATAGCATGGAGGATAGAGCCTTTGTCTTTTAGTTTTTTGAGCTCAGAATTCTCTTCCAAAAGAAAATGGGTTTACTGGGTTAAAATATACATTCATCAATAAAATATTAAACCTGTTTCTTATTTTCTTAAACCTGTCTTAAACCTGTTGCTTATTTTCTTAGTTACTGGTATATAATACTTATTATGCTTTCTTTATCTAATGTAGGGTTTTTTTCCTCCTCAATCCTGTATCTTCCATGATGCCAGGGAAAAAGAACATGTCCTGTTTTTCCCTTCCAGCCTGACTGCCTGTAAGCTTAAGCAGGTAAGAAGCGGAATGCTTCTTTGGCATCTGGAAGATGCAGGTTTGGAGTCCTCTGAAGTGGAGTGACAAAGCCTGTTTGCATTTTGTGGGTGACCATTACTATGGAAAACAAGGTAGCAGCACCCTGCTTTTCATAGGAAGTGGTTAACGTCTTTCTGTTTGGCGAGGCTGCTGCGTGTTGCTGAGAGTAAGATGGTTCAGGAACAGATGCTCCAAATAACCAATGGGATCAGGCACATCCAGGGCAGCTGAGACTACTCAAGGAACCTCAACAGTGACCAACCTCACGTTAGAGGGATCATACTTCTACAGATGGATTGAATAACTAGGTAACTATGTAACTATGTAACTTACAGCCTTTGAGGTAATCCACTACAATCAAAGTGGTCATAATGACAGCTGAGAAGTCTTCAGGTGGCAGCAAGTTCATCCACAGATGAAGACATAACAACCTCTTGCCTAAGTCCTGCTTTATGTACCTCCATCTTTCAAACTTTTTTTCTTTCTTTTTTCGTCTATTCATAGGAAGGCTGTGAATTTCTTGTCAATGAGAACAAATATACTCCAAGTATAATCACAATTTATGAGCCTACTTGTGTAGGTGGGAAATATGTCTTTCTGTTGACATTTAGTTATGCCTTGAAGGAGGGTTTCAGAGTTCTTAAAACCATGCCAGTTATACAAGTTAGCAGATGATAGTTGTTTTCATCACCATGGGGTTGTTACAGAAGCTAGTAAGAAAAGTATAAGCAGACACTTTTATTTATTATTTACATATTATCAAAGTGAAGGAAGCCTCTTTTAATTTAAGAGAACTATGAAAAAACCTATAGAAAATCAGCCTTGGTATTTGATGAACTGTAATCTTTGATTATACTTGATGATAAATTAGGTGGCTGGTCTCAGTGTTCAGTCTGATTTACAAGAGATTCTTTTGAAGTGATAAATGCCTATCAGCCTGCAGTCTTACACTGTAGAACAGAAGGATCTGAACATACTTGACCAAACAGCACCGTGTTTTGTTTCTAATTGATAATTCAAATGATGCAATATAGAGACATTTTAAATCAGTTGCAAGTAGCGAAACCACTGTGTTGGTACTTTATTTTAAGACTGACAAGTCTGAAAACAGAAGTTAACAGAAAGTCACAAGTCATTCTTGTGACAAGTGCGTGAAATCTAAAGAACAGATTCCATATGGTGTCATATTTCAAGTTGTATGTCAATGACTTCATCAGAATGCTATACCCTTCCAGTAGGAGAAATGATACCTTTGAAAACATGTGTGGCTGCATGTAAAAAGTAAGCTCTCCCTGTCTTCACAGAGAGCCAAGACACTTTCTGCTGAACAGGCAGACAGAAGAGAAAGAACAGATGTAATTATCAATCATACACTGTCATTAGCCCAGCTCTCAGGATCTGCTGAAGATCATAGTACATACTGGTCAGTTACTGGTGCAGATTGTAGCTGTCTTCATTATAGATTTCTTGTCTGCTGGTTATATTCCAACATAGTGAAGGCAGGATTAATCTAAATGTCTGACAGTTTGAGCTTGAGGATGGCTGCCAAGTCCATACGCACTTATTGCCACTTGGACATCCTCTGCCAATGGCACAAGTGAGAGGGTCTGATCCACAGAAATTACACACATCAGTGTGAACCCTAATCAACATCCTGTCCAAATATGTCTGGTTCCTCTTTGTCATAGTGGACATTGTGCAGTTCAGATCTTCTTCAGAGTTCAGATCCACTCTTTCCTACATCACAGAAGAATAGTCACCTACAGTGTGGAAATGAGGCTTCATACCAGTCTTCAAAGGAATCCAAATCTATAAGTTCCCAAAGGAGTTTCCTAACACTGATTTACACACATCAAATATTTAGTTCATTGTTTCTCCCCCAAACTATTTCCACTGTAGAAAAATATTTGTCTATGCTCAAACACTGCAACATTGTGGAAAATTAGATATTGCTGAAGATAAAGATGTACCTAAAAAGATGAAGCTCAAAACACTTTTCTGCAGAAGCAGAAGAACTAATGTTGGTGTTTTAAGAGGTGCTTAAGTTAAACATTCCTATTTATTTCCATTCTGGCTGGCAGTGAGAGAAGCTGCTAATTAGGACTATTGAGACTAATTAGATTACTGAGCTCTTTGAATGTGTATTAACAAATATGGAGATATTAATCCTTAAGCATGCATTAATGAAACTGAATTTTATCATCTCTATTTGAAATACAGTCTAGAATCCCCTGTTTGAAGTTAGCTCGCCTGTCTGTTTCTGTGTCTTTTGAATTCAGGTGATTTCTTACAGACACTGTAGCTCTGGAATACATTTTTTTTTTTCCCATTTAGCTTTGTTTTAGTTGTGAGCAGCATTTTACAGAATCATAGAATATGCTGAGTTGGAAGGTACCCACAAAGAGCCTCAAGTCCAACTCTTGACCCTGCACAGGGCTCCCCAAGGGTCACACCATGTGCCTGGGAGTGTAATCCAAAGTGTAAACCAAACTCCTGGCTGTTTGTACATCACAAAAAGAAGCAAGTCTGTCTAACTTCAGTTCCTTCAAGGAAACTTCAAAGAAGCAAGCAATCAGATTCAAAAAGCTGCACCTATGTCCTGAGATTTGTAGAGTAGTAGGAAGAACAAACTATTACCAAAGGCAATAGGCAGTTCTCTAAGATTAAAAAAATAATAGGGGAAACATTTATTTAAAGCTCCTCACCCTGAATGACTTTGTGATGTCCTTGGAGAAAACCCTTAGTAACAACTGAGAACATTATTAAGTTTTAGTGGTCTATGGATGAAACACTTGTTTGTGCAACTTTGCATTGACATTTCAGAAAAAAAATTACTTCATCTTGGGCTTTGTTCTTACCCAGAAGTAAATGTGAGGGCCAAATGTTCTAACAGGACAGGTACGTGGATTGTCTTTCTCTTTGGAATTGTGAATGGACCTAATGCTAGACTGCCTGTTTCATATTTATACTATCTGCTTAAGTCTGTGATGGGTAACCAGCATAAACCAATATGCAAGTAACCTGTGAAAAAAATTGATTGCAATATCCATTGCATATCAAAATGCCACTTTCTTCAGAGTAGGTTCATAGGTCAAAAGGGCCTAGATGATTACAAAGAGCTCTGAATTCTCCTTTTTGGGAAAAAAAACAAAAAAAAAAAAAAAAAAAAAAAAAAAAAAAAAAAAAAGAATCTATTTGAGCATCCTGGAATTCAAAGCTTTAGGAATCAAAAAGGGGAATAAAAGATTTCAAATATATTTCTATGTGATCATGCATAATCTACTGTCAGACTTTCACAGATGGTTAAAATATTTGCACAACAAAAAAGAAGCTATAATAGTTTGCTTAACTAGAGAACTTCTTCTACGTTAGAAATAAGCAGTAGGGTAAGCTACTTACATAATTTACTAACCAGAACAAACTTCACTGCCAAAGGCCTAAATTTATCTTGAGGGTTCTGCTTGAAGTATGTGAGGTTCTGACTTTCTTCTTTAACCACAAGGATGGTTTCAAAGTTTAAATCCTGATAAAATTGAATGGTGAACACTGGTTCTTGTTAGAACATAATTCTTCCAGGGGACTTCTTTAAAACATAAACATATAATAGTTCCAGGGCACTCTTTGTAACTGAAACCAACAAAGATATCTAATGCAAATGAAATAGACAAGGCTCTTCATTTTATTTTAAATTGGCCTGACTTGCTTCATGGCATTCATTTCAGTGGTTTCCAAACCACAACCTGAGAAGCCTCTTAAACTTATCATACAGCATTCTGTCCTGTTAAGGTTTTTAATCCTCACATATCAAATAGACAAATTCTCAATACCAAAAGGCACCATATGCTGAAGGTAGGGTAAATATTGGCACTAGTGAATCTATGTTTTATTGCTGAATATTAATTTCAATGTATAAAGCTATATATAAATATATATGTATAATTTTATATATGCATAAATAACCACATATAATATAGATATAATTATATATAGTAAACACTGAGTTAATGTTGGTATGAATCATTGTTTGGTTTTAAGAGAAGCTGCCTATGAATATCTAAGAATATATAAATATCAAGGCATGATCTTCAGTAAAACAAAAGCAAGGAAAATCTGTAACCATAACTGTTTTCTCTACACCACTGTGTTTTGTACTTTCCAGGTGTGAAATGGCTGCTGTTGAAAAATGCTTCAATACCACAGTGCTTTGTTCAGAAGGCATGCAGTGTCTCAGATGAAGTTTTACAAGTACAGAAGAGAATTACCTACAAGTTAACTTCTTGAAGGTGCAGATGCAATCTGTCAGGTGGAAAGGTAGCTCCTGTCCACCATGTCCCAGTGTTGCAGGTCCCACCCAGCAACAACCTCTGACTTCTTTGATTGGAAAGACTCCATGTAGTCCCTTGGTTGTGCTGAAAAATCTTCTTTCAGTCCCTCCTCATACTTGCCTCTTTGTACTCTTCACATCATATCTCTTACTTTACATCCTTGCTGCAGATTTCCTATTTGCTGTATTTTTTCTGCTATTACCAGTTTCACCAGTTGCTCCAAAAGCAGCACCCAGCTGTGTGTGTTTGTTGAGACTGTGGAGAGCACCAGCTCCCTTGAGATTCGGGATGTGGAGCCAGGACAAATCACAGGTGGATCTATTCCCTGGGTGCTTAGCTTCAGCTTTTCTGAAGGTTCAGGGTATATGGCAAAATATAATCAGACTTATGGTCCTTCCCAGCCCCCAGCCCCACATGCTAATGTACTTAGGGGTGAACCACAGTGTGCAAGGGAAATATCTTCTCTTTTCTAGGTATACTGCTAAGATGTATTTTTTTCACCATTTAATAAAATATATTCTCTCTCATTTGTACTTTCACCATTATTTGGTCAGAACTGGCAGGTTTTAAAAGAAACTTATTTTAATTTAGAAAACCTTGATTTAAAATCTTATCTTCTGTCCCCTGAGAGGAGAGGAAATGATTTGTTCAAATGATTTAATTAAAAAATCTTAGTCTTTCCCAGCAGAAAAAAGAAAAACGAAAAAAGAAAAAAAAAAAGAAAAAAAAGAAAAGGAAAAAAAAAAAGCAAAAAAGCAGGGAAAAGTGTTGCAGGATTTTTCTTCCTTTTTTTTTTTCCAAATTTCTTTGGGAAATTTTTATATTTTATGACCATGAGTCCTCCTTAGTTTTAGCTGGAATGTTTACAATGCAGAGGTCCAGCAGTTTGAATATCTGAATATAATAGAAACCAACAACCAAATTAAAATTTGTGGAAAAAGTTAAAAAATTCTCCTACTATTTTAAAACATTTCCATAAAATGTTTATGTCATATTTTAAAATATTTCTTTTTATTTAATTTCTGAGAATACTCATTAGGGGATGGTTAAATCCAAGCTTATCAGTAGGGAAAGTTCTGGAACATCCTTCAGTTCTATATGTCTGAACAGATTTTAAAGTGATCTTTCCCAAGACATTTCAGAGGTCTTAGCTATGATTCCACATGAAGAAACATCATTCACTCTTACTAGTTCCTCCTTCTCCAAGGCAGACGTTTTTCATATTTGTACAAGACAGCTAACACACATCAGGCAAGCACAATGTTTATAGTAGGTTTTAGTAAGTAGTAGTGAAGCTTGCTCAAAAAACCAAATATTGAAGATTTTTAAGTTTATCTACATTTTGTGCACCTAATCAAGGATCTCATCAATGGGGTGTATGAATGAATTAGCAGTGGAATTCAGTTGCTCTGTACTAGAGGATGACTTCTAGGACATTTTTCTCGGATAGAAGGGTTCCCCGATCCAAGATAGGATTTTCAGTGGAATCAAGTGAAGGAAAACTGTCTCAGCCAGAAATTTCTTGAGTCTTGTACTGAAGGAATTTTGAGCACTAGAATCCCTTTGTGTGTTTTTCTCATCTGACATAGTGGCAAGAGTGTAATTTAATGTGTCTGTTGTTTTTCAGGCAAACTATATCCTGTAACAGGAAAAAAGGAAACAACAAAGTTGTAACCCTTATTATCTGAATATATCAGTCCATTTTTTATTATTGTGGTCAGAATATGATCTATTTATTTAGAAAAAGCAGTAATTACTATTAGAAATTCAACTTATCAGGCTAAGCTAATTTTAAACAGATGATGTAAACTGCTGGTATTCCGCTCATCAACCATTAATAAACATGAATTAGGTATTTGTTTAAAAAAGTGTCTTGTAAATTGCTAAATATGTTTGAAATCTGTGGGACTGAGAAAATTCAATATCCACCTTTGTACATGTAAAAATGCATTTCAGTAATTTATTGAGACCGAGGAAATTATCCCCAGCAAGAAAGAGTGATTGCCATTTAAAACGGGAATAAACCAAAGAATTCAGAAACAGGTTTCAATTGAATAATTTATTTTGTCTATGGAAAGATCTACTATTTGAAAAGAAGTTCTTTCCTTCATTTACTTGATTGCTTTTGTGAAGTCTCATAAAGCAGTTCCCAGTGATACATGTGGTAATACTGAGCAATATCTCCTTAGAACTTTATCTTAGTGTAATCCAGCTCTTCTGGCATATATTTTACATGTGTAATTTCTTCTAGAAAAACGTCATATGGTGGATTGAAGAATGGGTGAAAACACATATACTGAGCACATTAACTCAGTAATATACAAATGTGAACGATTAGGTTGGTTTTACAGTCTTATTGTATGTATTATTCTATGTCATTCCCACTGAGTTCTCAAACACTTTCTTTTCAAAAGAAAGAAAAAAAAAAAGGAAAAAGAAAGATAGCTGAAAATAGATAATTGTACTTCAAATCTAGTCTCCATTTAAAGCAGGATGTGAAATACTCTATAATACTTTTACACCTAAGTTTCGGTTTTCTCCCTTTTTAATATTTTTTCCACATATTGCTTACTCTTATCTACTTTTGTAGTGATGTGTCCCCTATTTCAGGGAAGCTAAAAGTTATGTAATGCAGTTTAGGTATACTGGCATTTAAGAAATTGCCTCTCAGAAATTTGTACCATGTCCTAGATTCTTTAAATGTGATTGTAGGATTCTGATTGTGAAATAGTGACACCCTTTAAAATGCAAACAAAAACTCAAACAAAATCGACTTTTTCTTGAAATTATACCCTAGATATGTTTGCTGCTTAGAGTTCCAAGATTCTGTCTCTTTCTGTAGGATACCCACATTCTTCATGCACAAAATGCAGTTCCATACAGTGAGCTGGTGTACTGTCTTTCTCAATTTTGAAATGTGATCAAAGCTCAAAAAACAAAAAAGCCAATATTTAGATCTTGACCTTATCTCTGTACGAGGAGCAAACGTCACAGGTTACTTGATTATTTTAATTTTTTTTAATAGCTGTGAAAATCTAATTGTGACTCATATAGTTTTAATAGTGAAATTATTAAGTTTTGAAAGTAAAGGCTATATGTATAAGTGAACTAAATGCATTTCCAAGCAGTCATTATTTTCTGTGTAATTTTTTGTTCACAGTATTATTAAATCAATCTTGTTGTTAAATAATACAAGTATGTATATTCTCAGTAAAATTGAGACCTCTGCATATTACTTTAGAAGTGTAGAGTAGCTGTAATACAAGTAAAGCTAAAAAGGAAGGATTTGCAATTTGAAACAATACATTATGCATTTATTTGTTTTTTAAAAAAAACAAAACCCAAACCAACAAAGCAACAGCCTTTTTGATCTTAAAGAGAGAACAGAACAGCTGTGAAGAGTATATTCAAAAGTCTCACAGACAAAGCTGTGGCTCCTGCTGAAGGCTGGAAAATGGTAGTTCAGCCACACTTCTTGCATACTTCAGCAAAATAGAAATCACAACTGTAAAAGTCAAAGAAAGAAAAACTGGATCAAGGATGTATTAAAGTGCAGAAGTTAGGGTTGAGTAACTGGGGTTTTTTTATGATTATGACCATGCAAAAAAAGTTCTATGATGTAAATGAAAGAAAGAGTTGTATTTCACTATACGGTTCACTACTGGGTAAAGCAGCTAATGAACAGATTTTTCAAGAGGTGGACCCACAGAAAAATATCATTGACAGATAACTGTTCCTAAGAAAGCTGCCTATAAATCATTTATTCAAAGCAGTAACTGGAAGTTTTGCTTGTCAGATTTTTTAAACGACAGAAGTGTTTTCTTGAACTTTTGCCTGACTTTGGCTGCCAAGATATTACTAGCACCTGGGAGAAGCCTCAGGCTCAAACAGTCAGAAACATATGAAGTTCCATTTTGATTTAATAAGGGTCCCCTTCCTGTAGTAGACTTTGTTGTATTGCTTAATTTATTCTTCTATTAAAAATAATAAAAAAACCCAAAAATGTCTTAATGTCAGAAGACACTTGAATGTAAGTTTACACTAAAAATTTCTCTCATTATAAAAAGTAGATCAGAATTTACTAGCTTTTCTAATTCTTGTTGACTCATCCTCAGCAAACACTGTGAGTAAAGCAGAAAAATCCTGCTTTTGTTAGGAAGAACCACATGTGTGGAGGTCACTAGTAAAGACAGTTTGTATATCTTTCTGATTTGTAATGGACCCCACTATTGTTCATGGCTACACACAGGATCCTGGAGAAGAAATGTCTCTTTTCAGTGCAGAGAGGACATAAAGACTGATATACTCTCTCGGCTTTGCTATATTCCTGACTTGAAGGAGCAAAGAATTAAGATAGTTCAATCTCTACACCAACCCAGACCATGGTCTTTTTGCTATTCTGGTGTGATGGTGTCATAATATTCTGTGTACTGGTGGTTTACAAAAGTGTTTTTGGACTAACACAAAAGAAGAATATTACAACACATCTGTGGCATGAATGCATGGAAGAGCTCAGCCAGCTGAATGTCCCTGTATGTAAAACCACAGAAGTTTGCTAGAACATGTTTTTTATTTGCTTCCTTTGAGAATTTCAGGAAGGAGTTGAAGCAGGAGGAAATAAAGGGATAAATATGATCTCATTACTGTGATGCTTCTGACATAAGGTTTGATTTAATTTCCCATTTAATTATCTTTCTGACTTCTGTTTTATGTGAATAATTTAATGCATATTCTCAAGCCCTAGGAGTTCAAATTTGAAGGCAAAATTCCTGAAGATCTCATTTTAGAAGTCAATTGAACTTTTTTGAACTCTTCTACTCACAAATAGCTCCTGCACAACCTTTTGACTACTCCAAAATCTGATAATTATTATATCACTAAATTTCAAATATACATTACAGTAAAATAAATTGTGACCATAAAATTTACTGTCTTTTGCTTATTTTTCCAATATTTTTCCAATAACGGTTTTCCAATGTGGCCATTCTTTTCAGTAATTCACAGTGGTATTTCAGCCAGTCAACAGAATGGAAACATTTATGTTCAGAGAGTTACAGCATCAGTGGTGGCTTGACTGGCCACTGACTTCCATTTTCCAATGACATTCAATTTACAAGCTACTGCAGGGAAACATGATTCTAAAAATCTGCAACTATGTATTTGAAATTTCAATTGTGCCAAAATATGTAACAATCACAGTGTACTCTATGTTCTCAGAATTTATAACAAGTGCATTTTCTTTTGTGGTAGCCCATAGCTGAGAGATTGTAAAGGGCCTTTCGATTGTAAAGTTTTTAAGAGATTTTTGAATCATGTCAATATCACAAGGCTTTAAAAGAAGGAAAAAACACCCTTTAATGCTATTGTAGGCAGCCATAAGTATCACAGTGAGGTTGTTATTAGAATGTAAATATTCTGTACTCTACTTCAGATTGCTAACAATTGAGTTACTATTGGCCTTCATGCAGACCCAGCTGCATAAAAAGATGTTAAACAGTTTCTTATCCATACAGATCAGCAATAAAATATCATCTGGGATGTATATATTCTCTTGCAGCAGAGAGGCAATATGTAATACAGCAGCTAATATGGATGTTTAGAAGGCAAGTATCTAATTTTCTTCCTATTTAGTACTTTGTATTCTATGTTTGCATTAGGAGGAGGTTGAGTTCCAAGCAACTTATTATAGATGCTGGTGGGAGGTAGTCTTGGAGATAAAGCTTTTGCAGGCTGGGCAGTTAAGTTTGAAGACTTGCTTGTGCTGTATGCAGAATTAACCATTAGCGTGGTACAAACCAAACATACCTGTCCAGTCTTTTCTAAGTCTTAGTTGGCAATATTAAACTTGTTTGCAAAAGGAGAGGAGAGGAGAGGAGAGGAGAGGAGAGGAGA
>VYXD01007793.1:1327908-1387516 GCA_013397195.1 Hylia prasina
GGAGAGGAGAGGAGAGGAGAGGAGAGGAGAGGAGAGGAAAAAACCAGCAATAAGTTTTGCCAGTGAGTAGGGTTCTGCATGTTGAAAGAAGCTGCACTGAAATACATACATTTGAGATAAACCACTGATCTGTTTTGCCTTGTTTTTATTCATTAAAGTGCCAGTACAAGGACTTTGTGGAGTACTAGACTGGAAGACTTTTAAATCTTTAAAGCATTTTATGTTTTCTTGTGAACTTCCCAACCTGACACCTTGAAGGAATTTTGCAGTAGCTGCCATGGTTTATACTGGATAAAGCAATTGCTTCCATACACTTAGTTCTACATCTGAATGTCACTAAGGAACAGTCATTCAGCTGTGCCCATGATAGCATGTCCAAAACCTGAGCTGCCATTTTTGACAACAGTTCATTGATGTAGGGGCATGATAAAGTGAATACCCCAGTCACAAAACCATCCCAATTTTTTCTGCATCCCAATGCAGTTGTAGTCAAACTCAAGAGCAGCAAACATAAAAGTTCCAGGGATTTGATTTATTCATATGACCACCCATGTAGGCTTTTTCTGCAGTGTGCTTGCATGTAACAGTCTTAGCAATGACTGGTGTACCTGCCTGTTACACCCTTTTTTTCACAGCTTTGAGCCTAGAGCCTCAGGTGTGGGTGTATTGGATAGTAATGATTAAGCCTTTCATTATGTTGTTTCATTTTCAGACTTTACTTTCAGAGAGATCAGACAAGACATGTAACTTTCTCAAACTGAAGTGGTTTCTCAGCTGAATTTCTCACTAGTCATTGTAGCAATTTCTTGGTCAAAATAGTAAACAATTTTTACTAATACCTCTAGCAATATAGTGGCAAGCAATATAACCAGTAAATATTTCCAAATATTATTTAATCAAAAAAGCTGAAATGTTAAGAGCTAAATTAACTTCTGTGAAGAAGTTTCAATCTGTTTTCTTAATTATTACATCACTCTCCAGTTGAACTGTGTGTCCATGAGGCCTTTACCTTCATGCTCTGTAGGCAAGTGTAAATCACAGCTTTATCCAATTCAGGTCTGACAGATAGATGAAATAATATTTTATCCTTAGAATGGCATAAGTTAAGAAAATCAGAAAACCAAAGCAGGCTATCAATCCCTCAGCAGTAACAATTGTTCACAAATCCTTCCAGAGGACCTTGCTGGGTTGATCAAAATGGGAGATCACTGCAAAGGTGGTAGAAAGTCCAACATGGTTCTTCTGGCAGACAGTCTTTCCAAGTATAGGGACTCTCAGACTTGAGTGTTTGCAGGGTCAAACTGTTTTGTTACAGGAGGGTTAAATGTTGTGCCTCTTGGGTGCTGGTGGGAGCATCTCTGGAGATAAACCCCTTCTGATTCCAGTGCTCAACCACTGTCTGGGTGAAAAACATTTTCCTGATACCTAACCTAAACTTTCCCTGACTCAGCTTCATGCTGGTTCCTTAAGTCCTGTCACTGCTCACAAGAGTGTAGATTTTTGTGAGTCAGTTTTCCCCTCAAAGCTTCTTGGTCATGGATCATATATCCCTGTAGAAAACATGAAAACAGATCGGACATTATAATTTGTGAGAATCCTTAACAGTAAAAGACGTTGATAATCACTAAAGAAAGAGAACACAAGGTGAATATATCTCCTGAAAAGTCAATCTGGAAGAAACATTTGGGAGAAAAGGAGAGGGAAAAGCTGTGTCACATCATCCTGCAGAGGACCTCTTGGAGACCCTGCAGAAGGAAAGAAGACCCTACAAGTAGGGCCAGAAGACTGATCCAGGAGCTATAGACCTGTCAGTCTAACATCACTTCTGGGGAAGGTCATGGAGCAGATCACCTTGAGGAGAAGCATCTGGCACATACAAGACAACTGGGGTATCAGGCTCAGCCAGCATGGACTTACAAAAAGTAGGTTATGCTTGAGTAACCTGATCTCCTTCTGTGACATGGTGACTCACTTTGGGGGGTGAGGGAAAGGCTGTGAATATTCTTTTTCTACACTTTAGTGAAGCCTTTGACACCACTTACCATGGTTGGTGGATTTCCCTGTTGGCTGTGGGTCACACGTGTTTTTTCCCAGGGCTCGGTAATGGGGCCAGACCTGATAATTATCTTAATCAGTGATCTGAATGAGGGGATTGAGTGCACCCTCAGTAAGTTTGCAGATGACACCAGTTTGGATGGGAGTGCTGATCTGCTGAAGGGCAGTGAGGCGCTGCAGAGGGATCTGGACAGGCTAGATCCATGAGAAAAGGCTAATGGTTTGATGTTCAACAAGACAAAGTGCCAGGTCCTGCCCTTGGGTCGCATCAATCCTGTGCAGTGCTATAGGCTGAGGACAAGGTGGATAGAAAGCAGCCCAGCAGAAAAGGACCTGGGAACTCTGTTTGACAACCAGATGAAAATGAGCCAGTCATTTGCCCAGGTGGCCAAGAAGGCAAATGGCATCCTGACCTGTCTCAGAAATAGTGTGGACAGCAGAATAGAGAAATTGGTCATCAGTCAGTTCTGGGCACTGGTGAGACATGTATATGTGGCACTTAGAGACATGGTTCAGTGGTGGACTTGACAGTGCTGGATTAACAATCAGACTTGATGACCTTGGAGATCTTTTCCAACCAAAATTATTCTATGATTCTATCAGTGCTGTGTTAGCTGTAGGACTTGTCTGGTAACTCTCTTCCCTTACCTTTGTGTATCCTGGGCATGGGAGTGCAGCTCATGTATTAGGAAAACCACAATTGTGTCCACGCAATTTTGGTGACAATATATGTGAGCTTTTACCAAATGGCCAAAGCACAGCCAAGCAGCTGCAGATTATGCTTTTCTAGTGTCTGAGGTGGGAGAAATTTTCCACCTAAATCTATAGCAAGGAAGGAGGAGGAGGAGTACTCTTCAGTCTGTGTGCACGGGTGACTTTTGTCACTCTTCTAGTTTGACTTTACTGAAAAGAAGTAAGGAAGCACAGTGGAGAAGATCAGCATTTGAGGGGCTGGCTTCAGATCCCATAGAAGTCCCTCCTCTGGGAATAAAATTATCTTCTCTGCTCTCTGTCAAGACTAATGAAATTCAGGTCTGCTTTCTGTTTCATTCTCCTTTACCTTCACCATCCTGGAAGATGGGGCAACAGAGATACATCTGAAGCCATCATGAAGGATATCTCATCTCTCTACTACAAAAAACAATGGTGCCATGACTACTAGCAGAGTAAATGACAGAGCCCTGTTTACACAATGACCTATGTCTTGCACAGAATGACAGATTATATTTCCTTTTCTAAACATAGATGAGTGAAGAAATTAATAAGAACTATTATGTACAACACAAAAAGTTTCATACATCTGTGAAAATAAATTATAATCTTAGCTTTAGAAGCTCATAAAAACTTGAAGCTCTTGGAACTGAACCCACATATTAGTATATAACATGTCAAACCATTCAAACGTGGCATAGCCTTCTTGAAAATTATGGGCTTCAGAAATTACAGTACGAGAAGCAGTAACAACTAGAAGAAGATATGAAATCCTTTTTTGCAGACTTACATTATGTTCTCTGCCTTCCCCTCATCACTACACATTTTGAAACTTGTTAAACTGTCCCTGCTCCACAATATGTCTCTTGGGAGAGGCACTGTAGGCAGTAGACAGGTGTTTTTGCCTTGGGGCAGCACCTGAGACTGCTGGTTTCTCCAGAACATAGCCTGGGGCTGTGTCTCAGCTTTCCAGATCTCCACCAGTACCTCCATCTTTCCACAACTCTGGCACTGTGCAGCAGGCACACACACATAGCTGGGATGAGCTAACCTGAGGTAGACCACATAACCATGAAGGGAGCTGGCTTCAGGCAGCAGGGTAGGAAAGGTGGAAGGAATGTGACATGAATGGCTGGCTATGCCTAGACTAATTCAGAGCTGTCTGGAATGGGTGTGTTTGTAGAATCATGGAATGACTTGGGTTGGAAGGGACCTTTAAAGATCATCTGCTTCCAACCCCCCAGCCATGGACAGGGACACCTTCCACTAAACTAGGTTGCTTGGGGCCCTGTCCAACCTGGCCTTGAACACTTCCAAGAACAGGGTGTTAACATCCTCTCTGGGCAACATGTTCCAATGACTCACTGCCCTAAGAGTGAAAAATTTCATCCTTATAACTAATCTAAACCTACTCTCCTTCAGTTTAAAGCCATTCCCACTTGTCCTAAGACTACGTGCCCCCATAAAATATTCCTCTTTAACTCTCTAGTAAGTACCCCTTTAGGTACTGGAAAGCTGCTTTAAGATCTCTCTGGGGCCTTCTCTTCTACAGACTGAACAGCCCCAACACTCTCAGCATTTTGTCATGGAAGAAATGCTTCAGGCCTCTCACTATCTTTGTGATCCTACTCTGGTCCTGGTACAACAGGCTCATGGATTTCCTGTGCTGAGGACCTCAGAGATGGACTCAGTACTTAAAGAGGGCTCTCACAAGAGCAAAGAGGAAGAGGAGAATCACCTCTCTTGCCCTGTTGGCCATGCTTCTTTTAGTGCAGCCCAGGATGCTGTTGTCTTTCTGGACTGCTAGTGCATGTTGATGGGTCATGCTGTGTTTCTCATCCTCTGCCACCCCCAAGTATTTCTCCTCAAGGCTACCCTCAGGCTGTTCCCAGGAAATAGCTGCATAAGAGCTGATAGGGCTGAGTTTTCCCTTTCCTTCTGCTCTCTTCTTCCTGCCCCTCCCTGCACTAGTAAAATTAAATTGTGTTAGGCGACAGACAGAAATGTATCAGCCAGGAAAAACCTGTATTCATTCTGGTTGGGTACCACAGTTCAATGTAGCTGTAGGGGATCTCTTTACATGGTTAGGGAAGGCTCTTGCACTCTTCTCCCTCTTAGAAAACTTCCATCCCTCACCTCTGTAATGAAAACTCAAACGTCAGGACTGTGTTGTTGAGTCTACCATGTTCTGTAGGACGCTTGACATCCCATGACAGGGATGCTGGGTGTTGAGCTGCCAGCAGCTTCCTAAGCTGGCATTGTAAACACCACTTTGCCACTAATGGTAAGAACAAGACAAGAAAATTTGGATGTATCCTCTCTGGTGTAGAATCAATTCTCCCTTTATGAGTTTTAATACATAATAGGGTTTGAGTGTTTTTGTAATTTTCACTTCGCCCCAAACTCTTTCTTGATAGTTCAATTAAAGAAAAGGTTTTATTTTGCAAAAATTAATGCTTCAGATGAATATATTATTTATGTTGCCAGTAAGGGAACTTCTATGAAGTCTTCATGCTAGACTTCTATAAATTTCTGGGTATTTTCTGAGATTCCTTGCCCACTTTTGTTTTTTCATTAATCTTGCTTTTTTTATCAATTCCTCTGAAGAGCACAACTCTCTTCCTAGATACAAAGTTGTCATAGACTTTGTATGATATATATATGACACATCTAAAGACCAGTAATTTTTATATTTAAAAATATATATTTCTTCTAGAAATTGTTAGGCTATAGATATATTCAAATAGGAAAGTCCAAAGCAAAACTTCAGAAAAAAATCTCCTAGTGGTAATTAGGAAGAAATTAACAATAATTTTAAACCCACAAATTTGCTTAGGCAGCCAAGAATCTAGAAAAATGTCAAGTGTGAAAATATAATTAAGTGAAACCTTTTACTCCTTCAGCATTAATTCTGTGTGTGACTGTTCTTTGCACAGCGCTATTAAAAGATCTTAACCCCACTTATAAACTAGGATAAGTTTTAGGGCAGATAAATATTACTCACTTGAAACTTCTTTTCATTTAAGAATGAAATTAAACAATTATATGAAATAGACATTGTAAGGCAGTCACAGTGAGCTCTCATGCATCAACAACTTTTACATAACTATATACTCAGGTATACACTGAAACGGGGTACTTGTTGCCACAGTGGCTGTCACACCAAATGTATCTTCTTAGTGAAAACACTTAAAGTCAAGCATCTGTGCTATCATTAGACTACTTATATTGAGCCTGCAGCAATGGGTTGATCTTACATTCTCTTTTAATCACAATTACCTGTTGTGGAGATGAACATTTTCTTTGGAGCATGATTTTTGTTTTAATTGCTTCAGTATATTACAGCAACAAAAATGGGTTTTGGAGTTCCAAGTTGTATCAGAGTTCACTCACATTGAACTGTGGCTGTTTAGGTTTATGTGATGGAATTATAGACACAGTGAACATGAGATAACACCTTGATTTGAAAATCCTACAGAAAAAAATCTATATTATTGGTGCTATGTGATATTCTGGAAAGAAAATTGTGTTTCTAGTTGCATGGTAGAATAATATTGTCATCTAGTTCATTCTGAGGAATAAATGAAAATAAAGAAAATATAAGAAGTATAATAACCAGTTATTCACACTCCAGCTCAGGTAGGAAAACTTGCCAACATTCCCTACATGTTTAGGTATCATTTTTCCAGTTTTGAAATAGCTAACGGCATTGCTTTATTAAATTTCCTTTTTAAAAATAAGCTGTTAATTTTCAACCTGTATTATCTTTACATATGTTATGTTCAGTTTGTTTTTATTTAATTCCCCTGGGTTTTGTAGGAACAAATAAACCCTACAAAGATTTCTTCTTTTCTCTAATAACTTTTCATGTGACCATAACAAGGCACTTACTGTAAACTGGAAAAAACAAATAAGATCAAACCAAATAGAAATATACATTAAAAAGCATTAAAGAGGTTTGTTTTTTTTCCTGAGAAATCTTACTTTCAACTGCTCTCACATTTTCCTCATCTCTTAATTCTAAATCAAAGTTCCAAGATAGTTAATTGTCTGCACTTCTGCTAATGAATAGTAGAGTGTGGAATAATGTAGTTTACTAACTTACTGCCCCATTAAAAGCAATGCAAATAAATGTTGCAAAGAGATGTTTGAAATAAACCATGGAAACCTATTAGTTTAGCATGCCACTGAGAAAAAATGGCATAATTCTATTTTAAGCATTTCATAAAAAACTTCTTTGTGTCTAACTAGCCTTTAAAAGTAATATTGATCTATATTCAGCCTTAAGTTTTGTTAAGTATTTTCTAAACAATAAGAAAGCAAGCCTATAGAGATATTTAATTTTTAAGTATTATATAGAAGTAAGAAAGCATTATTAAATGCCCATTATTATTGCTCCCACTGAATCCAGTGCCTCATTATTTGTGTTGCTGAAGTTCCAGCTGAAGGTGTAACACCAAGGGGAATGGACTTCCATTCAGGCTGTAGGTGGCTTTCTTAATTTCCTTCTGTTGCACTGACCTGGTAAGCTGTGGACATGTGAAATCTCAAAAGACTTGGCCAACTCTGCTACTGGTTTGTTGAGTTTCTCTTTCTTGGCCTTTTCCTTTGTGAAGTGGGATAATAGCATTGAACTTTGTACTGTGTCCTGACATCTGCAGATAAAAGTATAGAGCTAAGGATTGTGTCACATTTTGGTTGAGCTGTGATGACTGTTTCATAGTGGCCCAAAGCTGTTTCCATAATGTGTGATGTTAAAGCAAGAAAGCTGTTAGAATATGTTAACTATATGGGAAAGTCAGAAGGAACAAGGTAGAATGGTGAGTGGAGATTTTCATGGCAGCAGATGGTTATGTTTCATGCCAATCATAGCACTGTACAAAAAAAAGATGTGCTGAAAACTAAGAATGGGTCATAATTTTTTCTAGTGAAATGCTGCCTATAACACAACATGTTTCATTCTTTCCATTTCCAGCCTCTCAGCTTTTCAGTTGGGAGGATGGAGATGGGCGAAAGGAAGAAATGGGAGTATGAGAGGAGGAGAGAAAGGTGAAGTCATGAAAGAAGGAAGGCTATCTAGTGAGTTATGAGTGGGTGCAGAAAAGAATGATTGGTGGACAGAATGGAGGGGAATGAAAAATGACACTGGATGGAAGAGGTAAGGAAATGGAGAAAGGCAACCAAATATGGGGTACTTGTCAGTGCAGCAGCATCAATATAATGCTAGCTCCCCACACAAGTCAAGGGAAGGATAGCACTGAATTAATAATGTCTAACAACCGATTGTCAGGCAAAAGAGAAAATCTTCGGAGTCTCCTGGCAATAAAGTAAGAGATGAAGATTTCTGTGAGATTAAATTTCTAGAAGTGGGATGGTTTTTGTGCACTTTCCTAAAGTGTTTTTAAATTAGTGAATAGATACACTTCATGCACAGCAGATAATACACTTGTCACTATTCTCTGCTTTTGGTGATGTAGCTTTTACATTTGTGAAAAGTCATTGACTGAGTTTAATACACTGTCTCAAAGTTTCCAAATTCATAAGTTTTCCTTCTTTGGTAATGAAAGTATGCACAATCCGTTCACACGTGCAGTTTATGATAATTCTGTGATTAAGATGAATGTCAGAAAAGATAAATGCAACTGACTAACAGGTCTCTGGTCAGAACCCAACTCTGCAGAGTTTGCAAAACATCTAGCTAAGTAATTTCAAATATCAAACATGAGCCAGCAATACACTAGGACGTATTACTTGTTGTGACATTCTTTGCATGGCAGTTTTGAGAAATTATTAATTTTTAAGGAGAAAGAAGATAGAAAAAAACTGCATGTGTGCCCAATGACACATGCCTTTTTGTGCCTAATTCATTGGAAAAATTGCTCAAGAACTATTCAGCCATGTTCAAACACACTGCCAAGGTCAATGGGGCCTTTCCAAAAGTGCTGGTTATGTGAGGTAAAAGTACTTGAGGCAACTTCAACTTAAGCATTTTTGGATATTTACTTATTTTGTTTGGAAAGCAGATAATCTGACTGTTTTGGCAGTCCCATCTCTGAGCATTACCGATGGTATACCTTGGAAAGCTCAGACAGGGGGTTTGCTTTGACCAAGTGTCTAGAACCCAGCGCCCTCTTACAAGACTGCATAGTACGGATAACTTGAGGGTGCCAAAAGTGTATTCAGACTTTCAAAGATTTTCAAGTTAAATCCTATTTTTATGATAGTGGAAATTCAGTGACAGAAAAGAGACATGTAAGTGCATTAATTTCTTGTCCTATCAGCATTATATAATCCCTGAAGGCATCCAGAAAGCGTGGAAGAGTTGATCCCAAATTTGAAGTGGTCAATATGCATTTGCAATAAGGTATTTTGAAAGCAAAGAATGAATACAGTACCATGTACCAGCTGCTGCTGTTCTGTGAGCATCTGGAAATAGTAGCTAGGTAAGAAAATCTAACTGCTTAAATACAGATTTTGTGTGTACACATGTGAGACTAGCTGAGTTGGATTCGAAGGTTATAGTGAGTGGGAAATTTACTGAATGAAACCTTGCCACATCCAGCTTAATTTTCTGCTCTTCCAACAATTGTTTCTGCAATGTGGTTTGGGTATGGCTTCTATCTGTTGCAGACAAAAAGAGGCTCTTTCACCAGAGCCAAAAGAAGGTTAAAATTGAAAGAAATCCAGCATTTGGTTAAACTTCGAAGTTTAACATTGTTCAAGAAGAGACAACAGCATGATCCTGCTCCCATGAGAGTGGATGGAACAGAAGTAGACATAAAAATTCTTTGTTTCCCGTATTTCTCTTAATCATTAAGATTGGAATGGGTAAGTCTCACACATAGGCAAGGCTGTTTTAGGTGTAGTTTGGTTTCCAACCTGGTGGTTAAAAATCACCTCCAGCAAGATTTGCTACCCTGGCCTTTGGGACTTGCAATGTCAATGCTTGGCTTAGCAGGAGATTCCTTTGCCCACCACTTCTGGCTCCTTGAGACTTGGATCCAGAAAGGTTGATGTGCAGCCCCACCTCCGTCCTTGGATGTTCTTGGAACTGGTTGATATTCCTTTGGCAGTAATATCCCTGAGGCAAAGCAGGGTGATGATACAAGTTCACCTCGTTTACTGGAATGTCACTTGTACCATCCAGTGCTTTTTGCATTGCAATTATTTCCTGGGGGTAATTGCATGCTTTTTTAGACTTTCTTTTGCGCTCCCATGCTCAGCTGAAAAATTGCCAGAGGGCATTGCTGAACTGTTCCCAAGGAGAACAGTAATGTCTACTAGTCACTCTGACATTACTGTTATTTATAAGTTCCAAACAAAAGAAAATAAAGGACTAGATGTTGCTAACCCAGATCCATGTGTTTGGGGTATGAAGGTGGTCTTATGGTTGACAATTCTTTCCCTGTTTTTGTTATATCTAGACTGGTCATGTGCTCTGGTCTGAAAACGTGGGCTACTTGCTGGTGCTATTCCACCAATGGATGTGTTAGGTTTGTATCAAAGTGGTAAAAAAGGTTGAGCATTGCTAGACATCCTTCTTTACATGTGCCAGTTGGAAAAGTAAACCAAATGGCGAATTACATACTCTATGCCCCCAAATTGTATTTGGGGTACATCTATTTTGTTCAGAACAGAACTGGGGTTCAAGGAAGGAATTTCAAATCACAATTCTTAGAGGGTGCTGCTCTCTGGTGCTGAAGCTCAGTACCACCATTTCCTCCCAGCTATCTCTAGCTGTAAAATTAACATTTTGGGAAACTCTTAGTGATAGATTCATTTCACTATCTATCACGATTAATATAGCATGAAAAAAACCCAAAATTCAGTGTACCCAAATATTTCTCATCTTGAAAAAGAATTGTTAGAAGCCTGACTAGAGGAAAAAAACCCCCTGCAATACAAAAAGAGAACAATTAAATCTAATCTACCTTGAAGGGGTAAAAGACATTTTGTAACAATGCAAAGCATCTTATACACTCTTATGGTACATAATAATCCACAGATAGACATGACATCTAAGTGTCAACTAAAAAAATTAATTAGTAGTAACTTTTCTAAGTGTTGTTTTCACATAATAAATTGAATAATTGGTTTTAGTTTCAAGAGATTATAGTTCAATTATCTCCCTTCAATTAGCATAAAATAACTTAGTATCTTACTATTTATTAAGTACCACAACTTACTTGGAAAACAATTCTTTTACTGTTCGTAAAAAAATTAAAAGCATTTAGAGAAATCTTCTTGCCTTGCTAAAAGACTCCACATTTAAAGGTAGTCACTACAAGAGAGTTAAACACACAGAATCCTCCACAACATTGCAAAGCTTCACTGTTTTATGTATTATGAACCTTGTAGTCGTAAGCAATGGACTTCAGTTTAGTTGTGTGTTAGTAGTACAAGTTTACTTCCACACTTAGAAACCTCAATACAGCTATGTTGTATGACTATAGTCATTCAGTTTCTCTTTTGCTTCTAGAGGGAAGTTATTGTAAACATTCCCTAGAGTTTCAAACTATAACAGAGTATTTTGTGGGGAAGAGTGTCTTTTCCTTTGAAAGAACAGTTTTTAACCATGTATGAAGAAACTCAGTTCTCAGTTCTGTTCAATTTGCAGTTTCATCCTCTTCAAGTTTTATAGAGGAAATTGCCCTAAGTTGATGTGTAACTGTACCCTAAGAGTTTGTAAAATCACCTGTAATCTCTATAGACTGAGCTTACAGTGAGATCTGTTTATGACTTTCCTGAAAATTAGTTTAGCGGGAAAGTTCCAGGGCAGTTGACTTCTGCTAGTGTATTTGTATGGGAACAGAGAGGGACTGGGCTAAAAAGAAAGAAACTTTGCTTAAAAAATAATTTAGAAAGCCAGAGTAAAAAGAGAGAGAATTTAGAATGTCATAGAGGGAAATAATAGGAGAGAATTTTTTTTCACTTTTAGGTGAGGCAGCCACTCATCACTTATGGAACCCCTGAAATATATATATAGACATGTGGAAGCCTATCCATAAGCCTTTACTACCTGCTTGCAGCATAATGCTACCCCAAATGCTGCCTCACTTGATTTAGAGACTGCAGAGTGACAGAGATGGAGCAGCCTATTCTACAGGTAAGGAAAAACACTGAATTGAATGGCACTCAAGAACATACCCATGCACTTTGTTTAACTGAGGCCTGGATTTTCCTCCTGACTTCAAAATGGCTGAGAACAACAGCATTTTCTTTGATTTATGATAGGCCAAAGCACACATTTCAGAGCTCCTGAGCAGAAGTGAGGGTATTTTTTAATTATATACTTTAATAAATAATGGACAAGATAGCAGAATTACAACTGTTTAAGACTGACTGAAAACAGTGAAAGAGGAACTACCGATAAACCCAGCCACTCATCTGATGTACTGCTGGTTCAGAATAGTTTGTTCACTGTATCCAAAATAGTACTGTAATTTAAAGGCTGCCACATATGGAAGATGTTAGCAGTTTCCATTGCCTCGTTCCACTTGATAGACATACCCACTGAACCTATGCAGAGTCCGTTCCAAAGTAGGTGATTTGTGAAAAGTTTTCATGCTTCTGGTTCTTATAAAAACTGCTATATGACCAGTGTATGACTTTCATTATGTTTTTGCTTCTATAGCACAAGCATTTTATTTTAGAGAAAATCTGATTATAACATTACTCTTCAGTCCTAACTTTAGTAGGTGGAGATCTCCTGATTAAAGTCTATTTAGTCATTAGTACTATCTGCATGACAAAATGAAAGCTTATTTCTAATACAGAGTATTTACATGATCTTTATCACTTGTAACTATTACTGAAAAATGATAAATTAGGTGTACACTTTCAAAATAACACCTGGAACAGACTACCTCTATAAACTTGTTTAACCTTTAATTTTTTTAGTGACAGATTGGAATTTATTATTTTGAAAGTCTTGGAGCACCTGGTGTGTGATTTTATCAGAGTTATAAGAAATGCCTTGGAGGCGAGGGTGGGGGAATAGTTAGAACAGGAACTGTGATTCTTTAAAAAGTGCCTTTTATCTCAAGAGCAACTTCAGTTGAAAATTCAAAGCACACTGGACTGCAATTCATTCTGACAAATCAGTTCTTAAGGTGTTACTTATATTGCAGTTAAATAATCCTAACATCCCTGCTGACTGTCTAAGTTTAACCTCTCACCCTGGGAAATCTGATTAAGAGAGAAACGTGTATTTGTTGCATTTCTATCCCCTGTGAAACAGTTATTGGCATAATACTTATATCCAAAACACAAAGATGTGAAGTAAACAATAAATTTAAAATTAGGTGTACAATTTAAAACAGTTTAATAGCGACATATCCTGAACCTACTTTTTAGGCAAATATGCTGTATGAGATTTGCAACTTTTTTGTTATCTCAGAATCAAACTGCAACACTTGCAGATGCAAAGGAAGCATAATTTAACTCCTTCCTTCCTTCTTTGTCACCAGCACATAATGATGCAAATATCAAAGAGAGGGGTTTTTTTGCTGTCAAGCTTTAAAAATGCCTAAGAGCTGATTTTTCTCAGATGTGCTGCCCAAACCATGGTTGGCCCTGATTCTGCATGGCACTGGTTACACTGTTTTTGTCAGTGGGATTGTTGGTATCATCTCAAGACTTGCTCCTGGGAAGCCTGCCTGCCTATTAAATATCTCTGTTACTCTTTGACTTGCTCATCAGTTGGACTTTCACAAAACTAAGTTTGAGTGATCATTCCCATTTGAAACATTTTCTGCTATTAAGAACTGCCTGTCTTCAACTTTGGACTAAGGCTGTTATTAACGCAACTGGAGACATGGTATTTTTGTGCTAACTTAGATAGATATTGGGCTTGTTGCTTAGTATGTCTTCTGCGTGCCAAAATTAGGCCAGCATAAAAGTTCAACACAAATCAGCACTAAACCCAAGGTCAGCTTAAAAGGTTAACTCCATAAGGGAAAAAGAGGAAGACTTGTATAATTTAAGAACACATTTCCATGTCTGAAAAAAAAAAAAAAAACCAAACAAAAAACCACACAACAAACACAAGTGCACAATCTGGGTAGCAAAGGAAAGATGGATTTTTGCTCTAGCTCAGATCAACTAATTTTGTTTTCTTTCCCATCTGTCCTCCATGTGAGTCTGTCCACATGAAAAATCCCGCTTGGTGAAGCCCCACAGGGATGGCATCCATATCACAGCAAACGCTGGGACTATTCATCACTTTGGTGCCTGGGATAATTTTACAATAACCTTGGCAGGCACACTTCTACGAAAGATGATTTTCAGCTGTAGGCCTGAAACCAGATTAGATCTTGTTCTTTAATCACCAGCACAGTCATATTCCCAACACTCTTAAGTGAAGTTTCTTTGTGCTATGCATTTCTTCATTTCAGCATTACACTTTGGATGAATAAAGGACTGTCTATAAACTCATCTGAGACATTCCAGTATTAATCTTGGACAAAATAAAAGGGATAAAATTAATGTGATATAATTACTCAAAATGTAATTGAGTTGTGAGTAGAGTTTGTCAAATATTTAAAGTTTCTGCCCTTCATAAAAGGGATAAAGGATGGAATGTATGGGGTAGGGGTAATCCCAGGCAGAATAGATGAGTAACAATGAAGCTTTCAAAAGAGAGTTCACATATGTCTGTATGACAGTGAGATTTATGATTATTCTGAGTTATTCACTTCAAAGTATCTTTAAGAATGATTATTGTAAAATAGAACAAGGCAGAGCAAATTTCACATTGTGAACAAAGAAAAATTATCACTGAAAATTATCCGCAAAAGCAGAGTGGAAAAATGAGCTGAAGTCATTCAGATTTTTTCCTGGTTTAAGACTAGTGGCATATCGAGATTTATAGAAGAGAAAAGTAAAGGTAGAAGTTCTTCCTTTATGTAATTTCTTATGTAGTTTTGTACTTGGATTAGTAATAACATATTAGAAGTAATGGTCCAGAGTTCCAATGTTCCCTGAGGTTGGTGAAAGCCTCTGATCAGACTCTAATATCTGTCCATGTGAGTGCACTAGAAGCCCATTTCAGACTGGTTTTCTTATTAAGTCACAGGCTTGAAAAAAATCCCTGCAGTTTTCAAGAGACCTTGAAATGTGTGATAGATGTGCAAACTAGAAACATAGATATTTTCCAAAGAATTTTTTTCAGTACCACTCTGCAAAGTTTTCACTATGAAATCTATAACCATTAAAAACATGCTAAATGACTACTCACTTTTTGAAGTATTGATGAAATCATGGCCTATTCTTGCTGAATGTAGGTTGATTTATACAAGTGAGGACAAATAGTTCTCAGTAAGTAATCATCAAACTCAAAGTGAAACTCTAGAGTTTTGAACCCACATGACCCGAAGCAGAAACCAGTGTTCACACTAACCCTTGTAAGGCAAAATTGCTGAGTTTAGAAGAAGCATCAGCTATTCATCTGAATTGTCAGGGAAGAAAAATAGTTTCATAAATATCAGCAAAACAAACTCGCTATTTTTAATTAATGAAATTTATTCCTGCATCATTTGGCGCCTTCTCATCTTTTGAAATAATTATGGATTATAAAATGTTTTGTGAGAAATAAATATATACCAATGCCCATTTACGTAGGCAACAGCAGCCAAATTTTGAAGAGTTCATGTATGTTTACATTTTCCTACAAAAAATATGATGGAATTCAAATGTTCCCTCCTATGGACGTATGTGGTAACACAATTATTTATTTCCATGCATGAATTCTGTGTGAAACTTACTTCAAAACTAACCATGAAACCACATCTCCAGGTATTGGAAACTTGGTGATGATAAGTGATCAGACTAAACTATTGGAAGTAGACTGGTCAAATAAAATCAATATTACCTTTCAGAGGAACTAGAATTTTGCAGAGAGAGGTGTCTGTAGGTGTATCTATACAGATGTATGTAGGGCTCACCATCCTGATAAAAAGCCAGATCAATTCTTGTTTCTCTAGGCCAGATGTGTTATACTGATGGGTCTTCTGTTCAAAATCACTCTGTGCCTCTTTTCCCCCTCACCATTCCTCAGATGCTCCCATTTATCCTATTGTTACTTCCACTGTTCCAGAAAGCCCTTACTATCCTTGAAGCTGCATAAGTGGCAGCTTTATATTTTCATTCTTTCCACCAGTCCCTAATTTCCATTGATGTTTCTTTTCCCTTTGTCTGAGAAAAGGTACAATTCATGATTATATAGCAACCTATACTGAGGAGCTCATTTTGGCTCATAGCTTTTTGTTTGTTTTTTTCCTTCTTTTTCGTGTGGGTTTTTGTTACAGGGAGGCTCTAACACATGTCACTTCACATAGCCAAAAGTTAGTCCTGTGTGAAATCATTGCAGAAAAGTACATGGATTAAAACCAGACCGACTGAGTTAAAAATAGAACAGCTAAAAGGAATCGTCACTGTGTGCAGTCATTTACAAGGGAATGCAGAGATTTTTTTTTTTACACTCCAGCCTTTGCAAGGGCTTGGAAGGATTATAGAGCAGCTTTTCTATGAATGCTTGTACATTGTGCAGAAACAGGTGGAGCTATACCTATGAAGAGCTCATACAGGGAGCAGCCTAAATGTTTTGGTTAAATGCATGTCAGATAAAACAAGTCACTTTAAGATGGGAGGACAGGACTGACAGGATCCTCTTAGTGAGTAAACTGAGTCATATTGAGTATTACCTGTACTCCTTCACACAATGATCTTACTCTAGGAGAAATTTTTAAGTCTGGCTGTGATTTATAAATTAGTTTCCAATGTTTAAGATATTATTTCCAGTTGAGCTGCTACCATTTCTATCAGTTGGAGTGACAGGTATAGGGAATTGCCTTTCTAGCCGTTGTGGACGCTTGAGGAGATCCTAAAGTCATCACTCATAAATGTTTCTGTTTCTACACCTATTTTTTGGAAACCAAAGCACTTTCTACATTGGACAGAGAGCCGTTCTGTGCATTGACACTTTAGTCAGACAGGGGCTCTGTAGTCACTTTTCCTAAGAAATCATCCATTAATCACCTCTGCCTTTCTAACACCACTGTACCAAAGTATTAACAACCTGCCACCCTAGTCAGCCTGTGCAGTCCAAAACCAGAGAGTGGAACAAAATTCACAAAACTGTAGAAAGGTAACACATATCTCACTAAAGTTTGAGTGTGTATGGCCAGGAACAAGAAGGGAGAAGGTGCTTCTGTCAAGCTCTGGTAATACATCAGTGTTATGCACAAGGCTATGGGATGCTGACTGAATTAAAATGTTATTCAGCCTCC
The DNA here is from genome assembly GCA_013397195.1 of Hylia prasina. NCBI lineage: Eukaryota > Metazoa > Chordata > Aves > Passeriformes > Sylviidae > Hylia > Hylia prasina. The sequence continues at coordinate 1,344,963 of VYXD01007793.1, forward strand.
CAAGAGTACTGCTAATTTTCCCAAGAGAGGAGAATGCAAAAAATTTGGGAGAACTGTTTCCTTTGAAAAATGTGTTAAAAGAAACCTAGGGCCCCTTCCCATGGAACAAGATTTAGGAGAAAGAAATATTTTGAATGTGAAGTATAAAATCTGAAATAAGGTGCACATTTTTACCAGTGATGATAATTAATTATAGGAGTTGCTTATCAAAGGATGTGCTGGATTTTTCTACCACCTGAAATCTTTCAGCAAATACTGGATATGTTAGTGATTATCTCTTGCTCAGGCAGAGGTTATAGGCAATGTTATGCAGAAAATCAGATTAGAAACTCATAATGGTCCCTCATGACCATAAAGGTACATGAAAGTCAGTGGCACAAATTTGCAACAGTCAGTGATTTGGTTCAAGGCTGAAACTTCTAAATGCAGATTTCTGTTTTCCATTCTGAATGATGAAATGCTTAACGAGACAGGAGCTGAATTCTGGCTGCAGTTATATTGATGCAATTCCGGTGACTTCAGTGGAGCCGCAGGATTTGATACAAGGACTTTTCAAACATGTCTGTTTTGACAGAAGCATTATTGCCACTTAATCAAAAGCTTTTACCTTGAGAAGCTTGTTATCAACAGAATTTATTGTGGAGAGTGGGCATTTTCTTTTTATCTAGGGAGGAAATAAATGGAAATAAGCCTTTTAAAATTATAAATGCAACTGACTAGTTTTACTGTGGCAAAACCAAGAATCTGTTGTAAAAGGATATAAATATATGTTTAAGTAGTCAGAAATAATTATCGAGTTCCTAAAAATCAAGCCTAAATTCACTGGCTAAAGATCCTGGTAAGCTATGAGAAGTGCTTTGTTTGAGAAGGAGTTAGGATGACTCGTTCTCATTCTTTCAAGTTGCTATCCAGCATACCAAGCATAATCCCACTACTTTACAGGTGGAGCCACATTGCAGCTAGTGACACAGACAGATGACATATTTATTAGCTTGTCAAAGCTTCCTCTGTTTATGGAAGACTCACCCAGCTAAACAAAACAGTCTGCTTCCCATTGGCTAATTGAGCTGGCCCCTGTTGAGAGCCTCAGCAAAGTGCTTGATGAGGCATAAAATGATGATTAATTAATTTACTGCTCAGTTGATCATCAAACTGAGAGGTTTATGATTCTCACAGCGGTCAACACTCTCTTTTCAATGTGCAACAGCATGAGCAGCCTTCACTCTGGCCTGCTGCTGCCTTTGCTATGACCTGAGATATGGTGGCTTAATTCAGGGGAAATGGGGAAAAATTAAGAGAAAAGTTTCAAAAGCGATGTACACAGCAGCCTCTTTCAGAGAGGCTTGTGAGTGCCAGAATGTTTCTCACAAAGGGGCTTTTCATATCTCAGCATTAATAAAAGCTACTTTGCTGGAGTTGGTAGAGTGGTTGGTTGGTTGTTTTGATTAAATGAATTAGATAAGAAACCCCCTAAAAATAAGTTTCTTCTCTGATTAGATGACTAAAATTCAGAATTATAATGAAGTTATATAGACACTATAGGGTTCTTTAAAGAACTTAATTGCAGGTATAGGTGTTTTAGAAGAGATCAAAATGCCAGTAGAAAAACTGAGTGGGGCTCTCTCTTTTTTATTCCTAGAGAAGAATTTTATTAATTTAAACCTCCTTAAAAAAGATTCTTAAGATTTGTAGGTTTAACATGAGGTATTCTGTGTCTTGTGGACAGCATATTTAAAAACATTATTCAAAAAGCACATTTTTCCATTTGTATGCAATTGCAGCTTATGTGCACTCACCAACTGTTTTGCATATGTTTTTATGTGCAAACTTTTAAATATTTGCACTTAGGTTAATATTTTTAACTAACTTTTTCCTGAAATGTTGATGCAGTACCCAGTTTATTTCTAATGTGAAGACAACTAAATTCTGCTTAGTTACACTCATTTAATTCTAGAATAATGGCAGGTGAATCAATATCCATATAAGAAATTAATTGAATCCTGTGGAGAGGTGTGTTTTGCATCAGCCATTTGGTTTGATTTTACATTTGATCTAGGTAGTGGGATATGTATATTGGCACATATATGCCAATGCAAACACGTTTAGAAGTTTCTTTTATCTCTGTTCTGTTACACTGTCCTAGAGTTGCCAGGTGTACTGGGAGACCCCAGGAAATATTTCCAAAATGTCTGAAGGCCTGAGCGTTTACCTGATTGGGAAATAAATGGTTTGTTGGTATAATGGGAAGAGAGGGTCAGTTTGCATATTAAACTTTTCACCAAGTATGTATAACCCATCCTTAGATAGTGATCTGTGATCTGGCTGAGAAGAACCAAGACAGAAAATGAAGCTCTTTAATATAACTTCAGCCCTTATATTTGTCTCAAAAGAACAATAAGAACAATAAGCAAGAGCAAAGAGGAATTAATACAGTCACTACATCCTATGTTTATGTTTCATTAACTCAGCCTATAGGAAACTTCCTCTAGTTTAGATAAATTACCAAAAGCAGCATCTTTTCCTCAGAAAAGGAGGGTACAGAAACATCAGTTTTCACATTTACATAGAATATGCTCTAGTGTGGGGAAAAACTCAGAAAGAGAGCTACAAAGCCAATAAATTCTGATAGAGCGGTTTGATGACCGAAAGAAAGGGAAAGGAAAACAGTGAAAGATAAAATATCATGTTCCAAGAACTTGCACCTTTGTCAAGGAATGGTAGAAGTCTCACTAAACAATGTAAATCACAAAATTACTGAGACTTACTTAAATAAAACACTTTTTAAAACACAACTGATCATTGGGAAAAAGGCATGTCTTAAAAACGCTTAGATGAGAAATTACTTTCAAAATATTTAGGAGAAAATGGAAATGTGTGAATATTTGTGGTGATGCGACAGAGCAGCTTATGGTGACTCTTGGGTAAATAAATTATATTAAATTACATTAAATAAATTATATGTATATATTGTGAGTCGTTAGCTGTTGAAGGGCTTTTGCCTCTGAAAATGGGACTACTGATGTTACAGAGATTGTATAAGATGGAGCTCTGACAACAAATTTCAAAATCATTATCCAGTCAGAGAGATAGTTCTGCTGTTACCTGGTGCTTCATGTTCATACTTCCAGATTTGCAAAGCACTGCTGAAGAGATCTCATAAGATGGAACTTAATAACTTGTCTAGACAAGAATGTAGGCAACAGAAAAGATAGACATAACTCTGCCATGAGCAGATATTTGTTGTTGGCTGGTTATGTTTCTTTTAGGCCTCTTTTGTTTTACTTATGTTGCTCCTCTGAGTGAGAGTAACCGCAGAATGGAAGCTCTACAGCTCTATCTGCAATGGACATTTTTTGCATAAAAACCTGTCCACCTCTGATCTTTCTAATTTTTCCCCACTGTTCAATGTCCTATCATGATCTAAAATTCATCATTCTGTAACAATATATGCTTTCTCTCATACTTCTTTTTACGATCCCCTTTTGAGGCCATGTAAAGATGCATAGTGCTTTATTTTTTATAGCTACATAAAATGTAATGGCAAAAAACCCATTAGCTAATCTGGTTGACTACCTTTGAAACATGGGCTGTAGAATTTCACCTGGTTATCCTTGTACTGAGCTGAATAATGTGTACTTGACTGAAGCATATCTTCCAGATGGATATCTAGTTTTGATTTGAAGACATCAAAGGCCACTTCCCTGACAGTTTTGAAAACATCAAAGAGTACTGAGCTTATGGAAGATAAAAGAAAAATGAGCTAATTGCCTGGATGCTAAAGGGAAATTTACAGCAAATATTTTGGTCTTATTCTGGCTTTTAAAAATCTGGCTTTCTGGAAAGGCTAGAAGCCATTATTACACACATATTTTAAAATGGCGGGGTTTTTTTTTTTTTTTTTTTTTTTTGGATGGAGGCCTCACATGGTAGACAAACTGCTCTTGAGGAAAAAAAAGGAAAACAATGCAAGATCTACCATAGTTCAACACTGGCAACCTCTGTAAAGGATAGGCTGAAGCAGAAGAGAATTGTCTGCATTTTTCTTTATTGCAAAAAGAGTATATCATACTCTCTTAAACTGTAAGATGAAGGGCAAGGGCAAGGGCTAGGGCAAGGGGAAGGATAAGTGCAAGGGGTGAGATCATAATTTGACCATCTCAAAAGGATGTATAACATGCCTTTAAAGACTGTTTTCTCTTCCCTTCTCACTGTGTCATATTAAAATAAAGGTTTATACAATTTCCTTCTAAGAAGTGTTTTCTTTTCCTATTCTTCACATTTATGTTTCAAATTTTACATTTCTTTAATATATCACATGTTCTACTTTCCTACTAGAAGAAATGCATAATGCTAAGAACACATTTCTGGCTGATTTAATTAGCTAGTAGTATTGTAGGTCAGACATTTTTCCATGTAGGAAGATTTATATTATGTTTAAATTAAGAATTTGCATATTAATTTTGGCCTTTTTTGAGAGAATTCAGTTTTTTACTTGGTAATCAACTAACATTTTTTAATGTTCTTTGACTGAAGTGTCCATCAGAACTAAACATCTTCAGTAGTAGCTTGAATCATCACCTGTTAGTTGGCATGGGCACAAGGACCATATGCTAGCATGAAAATATTGGATAAAAAGAATTTTGATAACATATTGAGTTACACCATTGAAAGAATTAAAGAATTATCAATATGGTTGAAACCAGAATCAAGACTATTATAAAAAATTATGTTTCAGAGTGGAAATACATGGCACTTAAGACAACATGAGACTTCCTTAAGAGCATGGCTGGGAAGAGAGTAAGACCTTTCTTATACACTTATTCCTTGATTAACTATTACTCACTGTAGCAGTCACAAAATAAATGAAAATTAAGATTTTTACTTGGTTTTGCACTGAACATTTTATTTTCACAGAATATGATGATTCTTCTACAAGGAAACACTCATGATACTCTAATAGTTCATAGTTTACCAAAATGATCTAGGGAGAGCTCACATTAATTACAGATAACCTTTGTTAAATCACATTTTTCTGGCAGTAGGTTCAGCTACGGACTATGGACAGCTCCTGGAACAACAAACTCCCTCACAACCTCTCCCAGGCCATGTTCCTATAACATAGCCATGTGGGCATGGCAAAACCTCAAAATTTTATCAGATAGCTCTATCAGTTGATGTACTTGCCATTAAATATCTGTTCTGGTACATCCTCCTGCCCTCCAGGTTTGGAATATTGAAAAGGCCATTATTGATGCTAAGACCTAATCTGATACTCCCCGTCCACACACATTTATTGTGGTGCAACCCATGCCTGTTGAGAATCACAAAGGATTTTGATATATTTTGCTGAACCTGAGAATTTTTGATAAGTACACATACAAGTGTATGCATTTCTCTTTCTATGTGTGTGTAAGAAGACTACCACAAGACCACTTTCTAAGTTTCTTCCCTGTTTTTCTTAAACAATATCAGTCCATGAACCAGGTCTCCACTTCAAAAGGCACAATGCAGTAGAAAATTGTGCTTCAGAAGCTGTAAAACCCAGCTACATTACAGACAGAATATAACAGTACTTTCCAGCCATAAATGCAGAGCTGTTTTAATAAACAAATGTTTTCTTAAACAGATGAACACCTTGCGGTGACGTATCAAGACAGCCACCCTAATAGTCCTTGAAAGATTTTCATGATAATGTCTTGATCATCAATTTGTAATTTCAAACAAATTTGTTTGGGGTTTTTTTGCCCGTAGTTTCATTAACTACCTGGTACCTATTTTTCCATCCCGGACCACTTTTCTCTTTCTCTTTCTCTTTCTCTTTCTCTTTCTCTTTCTCTTTCTCTTTCTCTTTCTCTTTCTCTTTCTCTTTCTCTTTCTCTTTCTCTTTCTCTTTCTCTTTCTCTTTCTCTTTCTCTTTCTCTTTCTCTTTCTCTTTCTCTTTCTTTTCTTTTTTTCTTTCTTTTTTTCTTTCTTTTTTCTCTTTTGTAGGATGACAGTCTATTTTCCCTAACAGAAAATCACAAATCTTTGTTTTATATACAAATATCTTCTTACTGTTGTCAGAGTATGAATACACCAAGATACATTTATTGTCAGCAACAGAAGAAAATGTTCTATATATATAATTATAAAATTAAGTTTAGTTTCAGAAAATCAACGTTTCTTCACACAACAAGAATATGAATTATATATGTTTAGCTCTAAACCTCTCCTTGTCCATTATCTAGCATCAGATTGAAAACTTTTATTTTGAAGATAAATTAGTTCCTTGTAACTTAACATCCCCTCAAGCCTAAATTTTGGTGTGGATTTTTGTTTTTCTTTGTTTTACACTTTCTCCATTTATTTTAACCACAATTAAAATTATAACAAATGCATTTTTGTTAAAGTCACTGTCTTTGGGAACCAGCTTGGGAGGTGTTTACTGAGATTAGTCCTCCATATTTGTCACAAAGTAAATGAATATAAACTCTAAATCAACAGCCATGAATTCAGTTAGACACCAAATTAGATTGCCAAGTTTTTTAAAAAAAGTTTAAAGATCAAAATATTACATTTAAGCTTAGCACTTTTGCTTAATACATTTTTTCCCAACCATAAATATTTATATGTTTTCATTCTGCTTTTCCATGATCCTTTTAAACAGAAAAAAAATAAAAATCTTAAATAATCCTGGTTAAAATAACTCAAGTACCAAAATTCTTTTCAGCTTCAAATTAATTTTTATCTTCATTTATTTTGAGCATCAATCACCATAAGTTTCAAGAGAGTGGGTAGGAGTTGAGAGTTACAGCTTCAGGTAGAAAAGCTTGGCTATGCTCTACTGTCAGAGGCATGGATACTTTCACAAAAGTAAGTCTTAAAAGACCTATCAAAGCCAATGAAATAAGAAAACAAATAACACTGTAAATTGAAAAGAATAAGTGCAGTGTTTAATGAGCACTTATAGACCAATAACCTGCAACTAATGTAACTATAGATTTTTACTTTGGCTATTCATAGCTCTAAAAGGCAGTCATTTGAAGCTGTACAGAAAATAGGGTGAAGTGATGGCTAACAGAAATGCATTTTATTAAAAACTAAATTAAATAAGACTAAATTGGAAGTAGATGAAAAAATCTGCTTAGTTTAATGCACCCTCGGCTGTTTGTATCATTCAGTCTTGATGGTCTTTTAGCATGTAACATTGTGAAGGTCAAAATATCAGAACATTTTTTTTGCCATTGCCAGCATTTCTACCAGAAACCACAATTTAGTTTGATACTTCTTACAAATAACCTGTAAGCTAGAAATGCCCTTTAATGAGCAAGCACCTGACCTTCTAAAGCTGTCCAATAACAAGGACTGTACATTGCAAATTGTACACTCCTTATGTGGGACTGAACTGAAAACATCTTTATTTGTAATGGGTACTAGCTCACCAAGGATAGGGCACTTTTTTGTTTTGAATAAGAGATCTCTTTTTAAAATAAATGGTCTCATCCCTTTTATACCAGAATATAAATACATTTTCGGCAGCTTTACTTCTGCCAGAATTAGGGGGAGTTTAGAATCTCAAGATGTAGCTGTAGGGAAGATCTATTAGAACACAAAGTCCAAACACAGGTTTTCTAAGATGATGTAAACTGCCGATCATAAGCACAAGACATGCTGCACCTTTATGAGATCAAATTTCATTATTTTTATGTTAATGTGATAAACTCAATTCAGACATTGTGGGGCTCACTAACTCACTGTTATAAATTTGTGCAAATCATTAAGAAAAAACAGGCATCATATGTGTTACCAAGTATCTCAGTACCAGATGTGGTATAAGCAAATAAATACCTGGGATAACAATGCAAGAGTACTCTGGTGGTGGAGCCACATGTTGAAAGAAATGGTATTTTTAATGCATTTTACATTTATTTCAGTGAACTTTTAAGTAAAATTGTAAGCAATAAAAGCCAAAACCTCAAGAAAGAGGTTTCATGCAATCAACTATTTAGATTATTAAACCCAGATATTTTTGGGGGGAGTGAGGACTCTTCTTATTAACTTTCTGTGCACATTTATTACTCTGGAGAATGTCTGTGTGGGCCTGCCAGGTGTATGTGGATGCCACACCAAGGATCCTTTTACCTACAGAGCTCTGGTATACTTAGAAGGGCATGGTCTGGAGGGTGTTTTCCCAATAAACTTGCAAAGCTGCAACATGGAAAGAAGCTTGAGTTTCTCAGATCGTAAAAAGTTTGTCTTTGCTATGTGAAAGAGAAGTTAGGCATCTCTGATGAGTTCTACAAAGCAGGAATGCAAGTATGTGTTGAATATGTAGAGGTAGAGTGCCTCAGCCTGCTGATGGGAAAATCAAGTTATAACTTAGCAGCAGAACAATTGATTTGAGCACCTTGCTTTGGACTCCTGGGACTTGAGGTTTGGAATTTGCTCTCTTGATGAATTAAAAAAAAAACCCCAAACCTTTTCTCTCCCTACTAACACTGAAACAAAGAAACAAAGAAGGGGGCATAAGACAGACAAAGCACTGCTGGGAATTCCCTTCTTGTTTGTGCTACTCTAAGGATTCAGAGTTAAATATTAATGAGTGTTCATACAGCACATCAAGATATAGGAAAAAACCAATTTTCACACCAATCATCTCATCCCCTTGAGAACATACAAAAAATTATAAGATGTAGGATTTGGGTGCACCTTCCCTCTGACAGTGAAGTTGGTTGTCAGGAAGTTGTGACATCACTTTGGAGTAGTGATGAACAATGAACACCTGACCAAGTTTCCTCAGGGATGGTGCTCAGAGAATCACAATCAAAGCCAGAATTCCTGAGGCAGGTTGCCACTGCAGCTGTGTTAGAAGAGATGATCACCACTTTACCTCTCTCTGCTGTAGCCACTGTAGTTTGCTTGCATTTTCTGAGGGTGAAGAATGCGGCAGGATTTCAGAGGCCCTTAAAGAGGCTGACCACCCATGCCATGAAGAAGGAAAGATAACTGCTTTTGAAACTCCCATAAGGTTCTTGATTGTCTCTTGGAATTTTATTCATGGAAACCAGAAATACATAAAGAAACCATTTGCAAAGTGCAGTAAATAATTCCATTTTAAAAATACATCAACATTTTAATAAAAGTATTATTTGTGTGGGTTTGGGGTTTTTTTAATTTTTTTTAGTTTTTTTTTCCCCAGCACATACAATAGACCACAGCTCAGTAAAAAAAAATAATTCAGTGATTCTGGATTTGCTCACTTTTAATTCACTCAAGGCTTTCATCTCAGAGTTGCTTAGTATAAACCCTGGGGAGGAGGGAGAAGAAGGAAAAAAACTAAAAAATGGTCTATGCTCCATCCCTAGTACACCAGTGCAAAAATTAAGAATCAGAATATATCTTAAGCTATATAGCCACATGAACAAAAATTATTGAATTTTTTTAAAAAATTGAAAATTAAAAAAAAAAATTAAAAAGTTGAGAAAAAATTATTTGAAATTAAAACAACCCCAAAGAAATGGTGAGTACTGCTCTTTGTCCAGAGAAATCTAAGGGACTCTGGAGTCTGAGTTCAATTTAGCTGTCCCTAGAGCTGGGTAACTTCAAGCTCCAGGGTACAGTGTAATTCAAGAATTTTTGGATCAGGAATAAAACTCAGATGTCTTCCTTCTCCATAAGTGGTCCAGTCCAGTAGGTTAGAGTCATTCATTTTTTCCCCTCCAGTTCAACTAATGTTAATTTGTCAATGCAGACATAGCTTCCAGCACAGTGACAGAACACTTACCCTAGCAAATCCTATAAGTGAGTAATTAAGGCTCTCACTTGAGAAATCTGTATTGCAAGATGAAAAGTGTTTGGGCAGAGTCTGGCAATCAAACCAGCAATGAGTTGACTTTTGTGTCCTATTGCATAGGAAGAGCTGACTGGTGCTTCTAGACCTGTAAAACCTCATGTGAATGAATTCTCTAACGAGCTTAAGCGTATAAGAAGATTCAGGGCAGTGATTTCTGATATCTCAAACCTGTGGCAGAAGGATCCCTCAGTTATTTACAGTTTGATGTCCTGCATTACAGGTTCCTTGCTCAGTATCTTAGTACAACCAACTTGTGATGCAGGGGAAGGTGGACAGAAATTGAGTTCATGAATAACTCCTTTCCTCAGAAACCAAATTCAATTAAGGAGAGAAATAGTTCCCTGAACCCACAAGTAAGGTGAAGAAAACATTATAAAATCTTATATAAATTTTCGGAGGCCCTGAGACTCATCTTATCCCCAAAGCATATCCTGAATTTTCTTTCTAAATCTGTTCAGCCATAACATTGGCAGGTGCTACAAACTCCTCTCTTGCCTTTGTATTTGTAAGTAATTTTATCGGATCCTCAGATAAAATATTAGTGCCTGGGGTCTTTTTTCTTAGGCACCTATTTCTCCAAGTTTAACCAGAACAAGAACTCAGGAAGCTGAATTTAAAAAATCTTTGGCATTCCTGTTGTCATAAGAGAGAATACTTATCATTCTAGCCAAATGCGCCTCTCAGAGCAATTCATAAGGTTGTGGAGCTTGGAATAGCTCCCAATAAAGCCACATCCAGTAGACATAACTAACTTCAAAAGCAGGAAGCTGGGAGAAATGTAATAAACTTTTAATGAAATCAGTTTTTTTTAATACACAGACTGCTTTTTTGGTGTATTTTCCTGCAGCGTAATCTAATTCAACAGTAACACACAGACAGAACAAGATTTCAAGAAAAAAGAAAGAACATACAACTTTTAAAATTTCATACATGAAGATATAAGTGGAATGGGCTCCCTGGAGAAATGGTCGCAGCACCAAGCCTGACAGAGCTCAAAAAAAGTTTCGACAGTGCTCTCAGGCACGTGGTGTGACTCTTGGGGATGTCCTGTGCAGGGCCAGGAGTTGGACTCAGTTATACTTTTGGGTCGCTTCCAATTCAGCTTATTCTGTGATTCTGTGGCACAGGGAAATTAAAACTCAAAGTGAGCTTCAAGGTGCTCTGGGCTGGGAATCGAGGGAAGGGGAGCAGTGAGCAATGGCAGTAATTAGAGAAGGGAAACTGAAAGGAATCACAGGACTTCCACACAAGCTTCTCCATAAAGCTCCACAAAACAGGTGATGTCCTGCCACCTTTTCAGCAATATGAAGTCATCAGAGCTAAATCTACCATCAAATGCCATTTCTATAAATGCAGATGTTGCAAGGGCATTAAATATAGGGTTTACCGGTATTTTAAACTTAACTTGAGGAAAAATTAAGCCATTGTTTGTAAAGGCTTAGCTTTGTTTTAATGTAAATAGCGGAGTTTTGCATATCTGTGAATATGCACCTGCTCCGTTTTTTTCCATATGGTCACAAGGGAGTCAATTCAACACCATCCTTACTGGATGAATTTTTCACAATAAGTTTATTCACAATTCATAAATAATTTTACATTACTATTACCCAATGTGTGCACTTAATATTCAGAATAATAAAAGGAGCAATAAAATCTCTTCAAGATAAACTTTATTCTAATTCTTAGAATTCCAAAGGACTGTTTGCTTTCTGAAATCTACCTTATCGCTTAATAATCAAAGTCAAAAATAGCTTTCCACCACAGACTGGTGTTGCTAAATCATAATTGTGCCATAAACCCTAAAACATCTATTATGATAAAGACTATGGACAGGTATATGAAAAAAAAACCCAAAAAACCACACCACCAAACAAATCTTTGCAGTTACGTAATGAAACAAAGCTACAGCCCAGGAAGACTTTAAATGGAGAATATCCCAGTAGTGCTTCTTTGTCTTCTTTTCCAAAGAGAAATCAACTTAAAATGCCTTCAAAGAATAAACATTATGTAATACAATATTTTTAGAAGAGAGACACTTAGATAGCTGAAACCAAACACTTAGGACTTCACAGTTCAGTTCTGTCCTAAGTTCCACCAGGGAAGTGAAAGGTACAGATTTCGGCACTATATTCACTGTGTCTTCTTTTCAGAAAGAGAGGCCATCTATTTCATCATTTTGTATATTACTAAGGTGCAACTTCATAAAAAAAATGCAATCAAAACAAGGATATTGATTACAAGTTTCTCCAAAACAAGCTTTACTTATGGCCCTAACTGGAGAAGAGAAATTTCTATAACAGTGACTCTTCTGCTTCTCTGATGCCATAATCTGACAATCAATATTTTACTCTTCAGGATGGCTAGAAACATTGAATTTTTAAAGGAGCTATGAAGCATCTTTCTGCTGTAGAGGTATCTGTAGAGATATTTTGGAATATTTTGACTATTTGAAATTGTTTTCAAAAAAAAGTCCTGTTTGTATACGTGTGTGTGTGTATATTAACATATTTGAAATTTTAAACAACAAAATCATAATAAGATGTATTATATTCTATGAAGAAAATCCACATTTTGGTCCAAGCTAAGCCAACATTATACGTTTCTATTGTGTATACTATACAGTTATTTTCTATTTGTTATTATTTTTGTAATCTGTGTTTTTTCCTTACTCTGTTCTTAAAAAATGATTTTTTTTTTTTAAACTGAGGACAATATAGAAAAAGATTGGTCATGCTTGTGATACCGGGTTTATCCAGAGAATATCCATAAATATCCTAATTTTTTTTTTTTTGTACACAATTTCTGTTTGAATTAAGGATTTGCCACCTTCCTAACAAGGGAGTTTCAGATAATTTTTTCTGTAGATTCCCAACAGAGAAAGACAAAGAGATTTACTGTAAGAACTGACACAGCTCATAGCAAGAATGAAGAGCAGGCAAAGAACTTCTCAAACATTTAAATAATCAGAGAAGCATTAATGTGCAAAGCACCCTGCACCTATTGGAATTACTGTTTCACTATACACTTTAAAAACATCACAAAAGCTTTTATGTGTCCTTTATGCACAAACATTTACACTTATGCCTGTGTGCGTCTCTGTGAGTGAACACGAATGGAAGCATAGTTCCTGACATATATGTTTGCTTCCTGCAAGCACCTCAGAAAGAAAACTAACTAGCCAGAGCGTTTACTAATTCAAAAACCCCACATGAGAACTGCTGAATATGGAGACTGGCTTCTTAATTGCAGTTATGCAGCGTGACAGTCTGATTCTAACTTTTGCATATGCACAATTAACTAACAGCAGGATCATCCCATCCTTCAGCCAGTCTGGTCAGCTGCCCAGAGATGCTAAATCAGAGGGGTGGTGTGCCTGGAGCACTTTCCAACACAGCCTCTGTTACACTGGTTGTTAGCTACTCACATACAAGCGAGAGAATTAACAGCATTGTTTTTTCCACAGTAACAATCAAAACAACTCAAGGCAGGGCTGGGTAACTATCCTGGCACATTGGGGTGGTTTGTGTCAGATATTCAATGTTGACAAAAAACAAACTTCATATCAATGAACAACAGGCCTAAGTAATAAACAGAAAAGACAAGGAAATTGTTGGAAGGGTAGAAAGGGATGATTATGGTTTGGAGCTGGAGATCTAATGCAGAAAGCAGCCGTAGGACGCATCACAAAAGCTTATATAGACATTCTTGGAGGTTTTTTGTGTCAGGCCAAAACCCATGACACCGTATTTGCAGCAAGACTGAGCAGAATTCAGTTTTTCTGATACCTAATCTTGGAAATTAATCACAAGGTTATCATTGTGATTTTGTTTTAGAAGTCTATTAAAATATGTTGAGCTAATTGCTCAAGTAGACATTGGTTTTTATTAAGTGACCGAAAACAAAGAGTCAAAGAGAAGTAGACTAACCCATTTGTGAATTATGATGAGGCTTGCATCCAAAAGGCTTTGGAAGGGAATAATTATGAAACATCTGTCATTTCATCATAGCAGTCTGTCTTCAATCAAAGCATGTTGTAAATAGAAGTGTTCAGAAATTATCAAAGGAAACAAAGTTTTGTCAAAAAATGCTACTTCATACAGTCTGAAGTCTTTCATTTAAAACATCTTGGGTTCAAGTAGGTTTTAGCAAACTCAAGACAGAGTTCAAAGAGAGCCCTATCTGGATTCCTGCAGAGTCTGCCTGGGCTATGGACATTGGAAACAGCCACCACAGGTCTGATCAAAACTAAATTGAAAAGAACCTTCCAGTGAACTTGGAATCCCAGTTTTGGGCCAATTTTGCTTATGAGGTATTTTTACCTCTATTTAAAAAAGGTATCTAGCAGCTACAGCTCAGGAATGATTTTTTAATAGAATAGATTTTTATCTTCAAGAAGAGCCACATAAATGATTTAAAATTAAAAGAATATGACTAAAATTCACATTGTTCTTCTGCTATAATCTCTAAAGAGTCTCTGAAATTAAAACAAATTAGCCTACAACTGATTTTAAAGAATGCATACCTTAAATATATATATTTAAAAAATAAATTTCCTGGTGTTACAAGAGTCTTGCCTCACAGCACTTCATTTACTATATTTGGTGAATTTTGAAAAAAAAAAATCACATGCTTAATGTTCATTATCAAAATGTAAAGGGAAAACACAAATTCATGCACAAATAAATTATGAGTATAGTGATTTTACATAAATACACTCAGGGCCATTATCTATCTAGGAGATAAATGTATAAAATCTTAAAAGATAATTTTTCCATACTTTGATTTCATCATAATGGTTTCAGGTATCTCTTGATACCATTAATAAAGTGGTTTAAGGTTTTAATATATATGGACGATGTCTATAACATACATAGGTATGGGTATTTAGGTATCAAAATTAGTAGGTACATTTTCATTAATATAGAGCACTTGGTGGTGGTAAAAGCATTAAAATATGTTTAGAATACCATTATATTTTTTTTCTACACCTAAGTAACTAGCAAACATATCAAGCATAAAGAATTTGCATATCTTGTTGGAATGTTTCCTGCCTCAGATCATGCTGGCATAGCACATCATGCTAACATAAGAAGAGTCAGTAGACGAACTGAAGGGTATTCACCCAGGCAAATGTTTTAATGTTATCATCTTGTGCAAGATACCTAACACAACACTGTCTTTAAAGCTCATAAAAGTTTTCAAATCATTTTGGAAATCTAGAATTTTTTCTCAGCCCTTCTGTCTGCACTAAAAATAAGAACAGTGGTGTGTTTCTTATCAACTTATTTGAAAGAAGAATCCTATTGAAAACTAAACTCATTTCAGTTACATGCTGAAATGATTGTGCTAAAGGGCCTTACTGTATAAATGGAGCACACAAGCCAAAAACAATACAAATGTTTAGCTGCTGGCTTTAGCCAGTCTCGTTCAGTGCAAATCATAATTGCTTTAGGACTTTCTGAATCCACTTTTGAATTCAAAGCTTCAGACAAATAATTGGATTTCCTGAAAACATGCTGAGCTATGTTGCTCTCCCTGTCTTGCTTCATGTCCTCAGGGCTCCAGTCTCTGCTTTATATCAAGCTGCACCTAGTAGGCTAATTGGAGGGATGGGTAGATCACTCTGCATTAACATGTCCATCTGTATTAAATAAAATCTCTTCAACAGTCTTTGTCATCTTCACCAGAATTATCACTTCAGAGCTGAAAAAACAGGAAATCAAGTAAAAGTGTCTGTGTAATTTACCAATGGCTCTGGTGTCTTAGCCCTGTAGACCTATGATCCAAGCCAATTATATTCTAGCTGACTTATTTTTACAGTACTTTGACATTGTATACTCACTTCATGTGTCTCACTGACTGCAGGGCAGCTCTAAATATGCTCTGGGCTATCTGCCTAGACATTTCTTGCTCTAGGTAAAGTACAGTTGAAACACAATTTGAGTTTGATCTGTGAGGCTTGTAAATATGTAATATCAAAGATTAAGCTCTTCAGATTCCCAGTATTGTGACAGGTGTACAAAAGGTATCATATTAACAAATGAGGTGTGGCTGTTTTCATTGTTGTTGTTTAACATAAATAGCATATAATAAGCTGGTGACATTTTTTTCCCCACATTTGTAAAAAAATGAATAATCAATCTAGAGTGGCTGCTGAGACAAAAAAGAAACCCAAAAAATAAAAAACAAAACCACCAAACAAAAAAATCCCCACATTTATTGCTGATGATATGTCTGGGGTCAGATTTGAACTAAGAGTTCTCCAGGCATAACTGTGTTCAGATTCTGAAAATATTTGCACCTTCTTACTGACCTCACAGTCAGTGATGGAAAACACTAAACCCCAGTACTATAAGAACACAGTATTCCTCTAGGGGAGGTTTGGATGGCTTCACTTAAGACATTCAAGGAAATGGCATAAGAATGCTGGCAGACATTCTTGTCTTGTGTCTCACAGTTTGATGTTCTGCTCATTGCTAGAGCACACTACTTGCAGCCCCATTTGACACTGTTACCATCTTTAATATTTTTCTCTCTCCCTTCTGTTCCAAGTAACTCAGGCGATGGCAACACCTCTCTCCAGCCTTCACTGAAAGCATCTATCTTCTGCAACTTCTGTCTATTAGCTTGATGGTGTTTGATTTACAGTTTTGCTTCTTTGAGGGCTTCTTCTTTTCTTTTTTTTAAATGAGTTGTTTATAAAGGCTTTTGTGTTCTTGGATTCTAACATATTTTACTTCCAAAATGGCAGGAGCCATTTTGCATAGCTGCAGCAGAAAAGTCGCCAATACTGCAAAAAAAATGCATTAAAATATTTATGTGCAGAAGCATATATACTTGACAATCTTTTCCATTTTATTGCTCTTCTGGTCTGGGTCTGCAATAGTTTCTTGTTGTTTTGGTCTCCTACAGTTTATTTTTCATGGTATATCCTTAGAGTCTTACTGGATAAGACCACACGACCAGTGCCAGAATTGTCTTTTGTCAGTGGCCAGGAGGGGAGCAGGGATACTGCCACCTGCTTCCCATGAGACAGTGTGTATCAGCAAAGCACAAGTCACTTCAGGCCTTACCCTCTCCTCTGTGCCAAATCTGAGCACAACATAGTCCCCTTACTGACCCTTTTGAACTCCACAAATTACTTCTCTCCACATTGAAATGTGGCTATACATTCTTACTTTCTCTGTCATATTAGCCAATTTTTATTTATGGAAAAACTTTCTTTATTTTTCTAAGGCTGCCTAGTTGCCTTCACATCCTGCCTTATTCAGGACATCCTCCTCTGAGAGAAGATCCTCAGCAAGCTTTTCTTTTGGCACTGTGGACGTTTCTTACTCTTGGTTTGGCACAGCTGGGGCATTGTTACAGTCTCTGCCAATTATGGATGGATCTTATTACTGAGGTTAAGTTTTAACCCACCCATTCTCACCATCATTTGAAGATGTGTAATAATTTTGACAAACCTTAATGGCCATTCCAGATGCCCATTTATTGTGGAGTGACCCACAAACTATCACATTACAAATGGTCACAAAAACATACTCACCATCTGTGATGATGTTGGAGTTTTGCATACAACTCCTGATATGTAAACCAGGAATTTAGTTCTGCTTTGTAGTAGAAAAGTTGGTCAAACCTGGAATTAAATCTGAGTATTAAACAGAATATAGCATCTTACATCTTTAAGAATTGACTTTTTTTTTTTCAGAAACCAAATTTAGTCTGATGAAGAAACCCTTTGTGAAAAATGTAGCTGTAACCATTATTGATCAGACTACAGTTTCATGTTTAATTATTCCATTTCTGTACAGGTAAGAGGCATTAAGATGAAACTGAGAAAAAATAAATGTGACTCTCAACACATGATGGTAGGTTCACAGGACAAGGTCAGTAGAAAAGCATCACAGAAGGGCTCGGTCTCACATTCTACTCAAAGCAAAGTCAGCTGTGAGGTCAGGCTGATTGGCTCAGTGCTTTAACTGGTCTCACCATCTTGAAATGCTCAAGGATTTGACTTGAACAATCTTTGCTTGACTGAACCTCTCATGTGTCTACCTATGCCTTTGACTCTCATCTGTCCACTGTGCATCAATGAGGAGAGTCTGGCTTGATCACCTCAAAAAGCTTCTCTTAAGTGGTGGAGCTTAATTAGTATTGAGTCTAGAGAGTTGGAGCTGTCTCTTCCCCACCTGAACAAATCCTATTACCCTAGATTCTCCTTAAAGGTCCTCCAACTTCTGATCGTCTTGGTGGTTCCCATGTTGTACGAGGAGAGGGAGAGGGAGAGGGAGAGGGAGAGGGAGAGGAGAGATAACTTACCTAGGTGTATTGGCTGTAGTTCTGTTGCTGTAACCCAGGATGCAGATGAGTAGATGTATAGATAAGAGCTCAGGATAGTGGAAGCATTTGAGCTATGAATTCAAAGATTTGGTCCCTCATGGCATGAGCACTTTAGGGCAGGGAAGATACTGCTTAGCTGTTTCAGAAACAGTAACTGTACCACTTGCAGTGGATTTAAGTTCCAATCAGTAAAATTGTTTCAGTCTGTAAAGATCTCCAAGTCATTCTCTTTGAGGACTACTTTATGCTAAAAGACATTCCCTGCAAGAATAGAAGTTAGAGCTTCTTTGTGGCTAACATCTAAAGGCTGAAGCAGTAAAACATAACCTGAGTTGAAAAGGTTTGTGCTTAACTGTGACTAATGACAGCCTGGTTAATGTGGAATTCTCTTCAAAAAACATGAATCAATTATAAATCCTCTCTACACCAATTTTGTCCTGGATCAGGTTTTTCTCCTCATGGGATTTGTACTGAAAGAACTCTGCCAATTTCTATCTACAAGCTGATGTCCACCTTGTTGTGAAACTGAAGTGACTTGACATACAGAAAAGGTTTTCCGTGGCTGTTTATAATATGATCATCCCTCAAATGATGAGTGGACCATGGCAGTAGCAAATGCTTGATTTGCATAATTCTTATAGAAATATTTGCTTTTACTCTGGAGTTTGGCTAGGTTAGGGCAAAACCTATACTCAAGATACTACTTCTGAGACCTTCGATTATGTTTAAGTTTTCATTTAAAAAATTGCTTTTAGACCTCATACTTTGATGTTTAAGATGGAAATGCAAACATTTTCTTGACACTGTAAACATGTCAGCAAGGCTGCAGTCAGGAAGAATCCCTCAAATCTTATGCTTGTGTTGGAACAAATCAAGCTCAGTGACACTTAAGGAGGAGGCTGCTTGCTTTAGGGAAAAGACTGGATTGTCCTTATTGGTATGACATGGAAGGCCACAGGGCTCTGCTCTTCTGCTTTCTCATGACCTTGTGTAAATTAGCATTTTATAACTATTGTAGGCAGAGGGCAGTTAAATGCTTTGTTAGGAGAAGGATGAGTTTCCCCTAGATTTTAAAAAAAATGTTGTTGGCTTAGCATCAGAATAAACATGTTGCAGATTCCAGATGCCTGCAGCCAGTTAGTATTTAAGCAATAAAGTCCTTATAGACTTTTGGCATCAAGCCTTCTAGTTTTTGTGGGAAAGGAAGAAGTTGTATTGCTTTTCTTCTTGCTATTTCATTTATATCACAGAAATGGAATGTCTTTCACAGTTGACTGTATGTACTTCTGTAATTTTTAGATATAAAGCCAAAAGGCCCCTGTGATTCCTAAATGTTCTGCAGCCAAGCTTGTCTCTAGGCTCTTCCAAAACCTAACAGTGCACTGTTCAGGCCAGAAACCAATGGATAGCTCTGCTTAAATCCCTCTGCCCATTACCTTATAGAAAATATGACTGTACTGTTGAAGTAGGGAGGAGTTACCTTTGTTTCCCTAACAGGAATGTATTTTGCAAATCTTTCTTTAAAGTCTTTGTAAAAAGACCTTTTTTTCAATTTTATTTCTTTTGGATGCTGAAACTAGCTATAGCTGGCAACCACGAACTTTTTACTTTTGACAAGAGGGCAGAGAAAGGAATGTTAGAAAATTTGGTTTGCAAGACCAAGCCCATATATCTGAAGGAAAATCATTGAAGATCAGATTTAGGAGACAGAGCTTTAAATGGAGTAATAAAATCAACCTATTTTATTCTTTCAAAGATGTAGATGGGAGGCAACATCAGCACGTGCATGAAGCAATAGTTTTCAGTTCTTTAAATGCTCTGAAAAATGTGTAACTAGTTCCAGTCATTAGAAGTTGAACCTAAACTAATTGGAGATGGAAGTCTACTTTTTACTTTTTTTTTTTTTTTTTTAATAGAAAAGATAATTAATTGCTTGCGAATCCCTCTTCAATACACAGTAGTACGCAGTTGCTCAGTTACACAAGATGCTCCTGGAGCCCTGGCCACAGTTCAATAATTACAGTCAGCATCCTTGTATTGTAATTGTAATCCAGTAATTACAATTACATCCAACTGCATGGAATCTCATAATCTAATAAAAAAGTGGCAAAATTAAATGGGCTTCTCCCACCACCTTTCAGGTTAGAGACCAAACTCTAGCTTTAGGAAGCA
Organism: Hylia prasina; assembly: GCA_013397195.1. NCBI lineage: Eukaryota > Metazoa > Chordata > Aves > Passeriformes > Sylviidae > Hylia > Hylia prasina. The sequence goes on from VYXD01007793.1 coordinate 1,365,307, forward strand.
AGAATGCAGTAGGCAACGCAATTTTAGGAATGATAGCGGTGAAGGACTAAGGTGTAATCAGTAAAACTGAAGATACTGCACAGATAGGCAAGAGCAGTCAGATCAACCCCTGCAGAGCACTGGCAGAGGTGGCATCACCCCACCCACGGAATGCTGTTGGGTTGGTGTAAAGGGGAGCCCAGAAAGTGGGACAGGGCATCCTGAGCAAGTGTAGAGTCTCCCTGCTAAGGAATTTGCAAGACTTAGCTGTACAAAGCTATGGCTGATTTGTTCCATTGCTGGTTGTTAGCCATGTTTCAAGCAGGAGACAGTTTTGGGGGCTCAGAGAGACCTCTCCCCACTGAGGTTTCTGTGGCTCTGTTACTCTGTGATCTGAACAGCACCAGCAGAAACAGAGGGATAATGGGGATTCTGAAAACATTATGACTTTTAAAAATGTTTAGAATTGTATCCATCGTGTACAAGGCTGCTAGGTGCTTTTAGCAATGTTTTCCTTGTCACATTGCTAACTGTTACCCTGTTAGCACAAGGTGCAAGAAAGCTTATGGAAGTCCAATTTGAGACACTGTGCTCCTTGCAGAGAGGAAACACACATACACACAATATTAGCTTAGCCATGAGAATTTGTGATATCATATTTTAAGTCTTCAGCAGAGATCATAGATGAACTGTAAGACTCACTTTGCTTAGCACATGTATTTTAAAGCTACAGCTTAACTGGTCATCACTGTCAGATTTAAATATTCAATAAACCACTCTTAATTGTATATTTTTTCCTTACTGTAGACTCTTAGCAGCACTGAGCAGGAAAAAAGCAAGGATTCAGCTGGTCAAATCTTCCTAACATCTGGTTATTTTTCATAAGTAAATATGTATATATATTTAAGTTTAGCATACTTAATGAAATGCAATGAATAGTAGATCAAGTGATTATGACAAATATTTCAATAATTTTTGTTGATGTGTATCAATTTTTAAGAACTTGGATGATTTTATTCTTGATTTCCTGAAAAAAAATTCTTAGCTTTTTTGTGATGCAATGAGAAAAGCATGTGCATCTTTTTATGAATATGTGTTTTACACCCATCTTTGGTTTCCTTGCGGCTTTTGTAACATATAAAACTAAGGTTTTACTGTGGATCTTAAACAAATCTTCAACATCCTATTCACTTTAGCACATATGTCAAAACACGTGGGCTAGATGTTGGATAGATCAGAAGATCTACTCTAGGAGTGTAACTCACAAGCAGCAGGCACCACTACTCAATAGTCATAGAGTTTATCTGAAGAAACGATCCCAAAATATCTGTAAGATAGGTACAGATAAGCATGTAGGTCACTCTTCAGCACAGATTCTTTTGTTCAACAGGTTTACATCTGTAGTGCTGGCTTCTTTCCTAGTGTAGGTGAGTCTTAGGTAATTAGGACACATAAGACTAACAGAGACAAAACTAGAGAATAACTTTGTTCCCAAACTGAGGTTCTTCCTTTGTATGCAGCTTGAATAATAATAGCACAGACATGCAAAAGGTACACAGCATCCTGTGTTCCAACAGTATTTCTCATGATTCATTAGACTGTACAAGGTATTATGCATCATTGCTATCCATGTAAAAATTACTCTCATAATATACAATTAAAATACAATATGTGAAAAAGGGCAAAGATATTTTCTTTCTATATTTATATGGAAACCACACTTGAAGAGACAAGGGAATTATCCCAGTTCAGATGTTTCACTGACTTGGTTTAAAATAGAGTAACCAAGGTGCTAGCAGGAGTATAGAGGAATTTATAGCCAGATGCTGGCAACAAAAAAGTTGTAGTAGCTCTTCTCTCTCCTACCCCAGAGAAACAACAGGTAGCAGCTATGATATACATGATTGCACTTTCAATGTTAATTTGATATATTCTTTAATCTCTATACAGTAATGTGATAGTTCACAATAGACTGGAGGTGTTTATATATGTCTCTAAATTAATCACTTTCAGATCTCATTATCCTAACAAATCTCTTGCAAAATATTTCTGGTATAAGTCTTTTGACAAGCTAGGCAGTATTATTTAATTAAGTGTAAGTTAGCTTAAAAAAGGCATATTTAGAGAATAGGAATCTGGAAGTGTCTTACAACGGAATTTTACATCATCATTGAATAGTTTCATTATATATAAGAAAATTTCAATTTATTTTACCTAAAGAAAATTGTATGCATCAAAGTTCAGTTGCTATAAAATGCACTTTGCCTAATTGAAGTTATATGTGGTACAGAAATCAGCAATTCTGTGTTTTGTTGTCATGTTGTCATAATCTCACTTTAGTGCACTGTGCTCTATACAGCTGGCATTCATTGACAAAATAGAATGGAAAAAGCATATGCTCACAACTAAGTGGAATTTGATCAGCTGGTGCCAAATTTAACTAGATGCACAATTTTTTAATCTTGATTTTTCACTCAGTGAGATGCTGATGCAAGACACAACTCAATGAGTTAGGTAAGGCTCACTTTTTTTACATTTTTTTTCTTCCATTAAAAAAAAATATATACCACAGAAATCTCACAAACAAACACACACACAGAAAAAAACCAAAAACAACAACAACAACAACAACAAAAACACCAAAAAACCCCCATCAAATAAAGAAAGAGGAAAAAAATAATAGCTTTTTTCTGCTAAAGATATGATGCACCTTTCTTTCCTATATGAAAGGCAGTTCTGAATCATAGCATTATTCTGGGAGATAAATCCAAAGATGTTCTACAGGATGTGCATATGAGGGCTGGAGTCTCAGATGAGAGGATGAAAGCAGTGATACCATCCCAAGTTTTGTCTACAAACTAAATTCTGGGTGTTTGAGATGTCACCAATTACTGTTGCTAGAAATATGATGGTATGCTCTTTTCTAGGCTCCTGAGGCTTGCTCCTGCTCAGCAGGTATGGTTCAGGATATGGCACACATACACAGATGGGCTGAGAGCCTTGTGAATTTTTCAAAGGAAACCATTTACAATCTCATTGTAAAGAAAAGTGATAAACAGTGATTCAGTAATGACTGTTCTGAGGGTCTGAATGTCACTTATCACTTATAAAATGCTGATCTGGGGAACATTTGTGTCAGCATATATATACCAGTGAGTTCTGCAAAGTAATTCCTGTGGCTTTTCCTTCCTATGGCTATTTCTGAGGGATTAGGAGATGAAAGAGGTTCTTCTGAACATCATCCACAAGTGGGCCAGGCTGAGCACTACACATAATATGAGTCCTTCATAACACAATCTGTTCTCTGCCTCCTATGTACAATCAGTAGAGATAAATTTATGTTTGGAATAATGTTGGTATTTTAACAAGATACTTGTTTAGTATCTACTGAACACAAAGGGACCAGTAACCCAGGGTCTTAAAGATTTTCTTTCAAGATAATCTTTCAGGCTCAGATGCCTCTCCATTAAGTTAATTTCTTCACAACCATCAGAGCCAGAGACAGACTATTTTACCAGATATAAATAGAAAATTTGGAGAGAAACATGGCACTCTTAAATATATTTTCAATCACAGACCTAATATAGGTGGGACAATTCTGAGCTGTGAAGTTAAAAAAGGATTCCTAAAGGACTGGTAAGACATAATCACTTATTTAAAGGAAAAAAATATGGCAAAATGAAAGGAAGGGCATCAGATCTTTATAATGACGCCGAGAAGAAGTCTTTGAGAAGACTTGAGATTTATTGATTCACCACAGTAGATACAGAGAATAAAAAAGAAGAACCTTTGAAGCTGAAGGGAGTTTCTTTAACCACAGAGCTTGTTGAATGTTTTTACAATGAAGCAAAATATGTTAAAAGGAGAAAATATGCTGATGGCATATTGTGCTGTCAACATGATGAAGGATTAAACTGGCATACAGGGAGAACTCAAATACCTTGAGACTGGAAGCAATGGAAATAGAAAGAAATAATATTACAGAAAGTGACCTAATGCTTTAAGAGTAATAATATGAAGAATTTCTATAACCTTTTAATTCTCTAACAGGAAATAACAGAGGAAAAGAAATATATGAGTGCAAGAGTTGTTCGCTTTAATAACTTGCAAGCACACGGTATACTTGCAAAAGGTTCCCTGCAGTGTATCTTGAGAGGTTTCCTTCAGCCCATTTCTTCACTTACAAGCAAGAAAAAAGATTTCAGAGATACCTCTTAAACTCTGTGCCTTCTTCAGGATCACCATGTTCAACATAAAAAAAAATATTGACATTAAAACATACGGCGTGACGATCAGGGAAATGTTGGACCTACAGCATAACAGAAGCCAAGATAAACTCCTTATGTGTAGTCTAGCAAAAGGAAGAGTTATAACTGTTATGCATAAACATGTCAAGGGGTAGAGATAAACACTGGGGAAGGAGAAGAGTCAGGTAGAATAAAGGACATTGTCCACAAAGGAGCAGTGAGCATATAAACTGTCAATGACCTAATATATCTACAAACCAGAGAGAAGTTTTCTGCCAAAGAGGTGGGAAACAGTCCCTATCTAGCAGAATTAGGTGGCTAAATTTATATTTAAATATAAGTTCATATAAATTTATATACATTTTTATATTTTAATATAAATCTCAGTCTATCTACACAAACCATTTTTATGTCAGGACATAACTTGATAATGTGATAATACTTATTTGTTTCAGTTTTGGAGTATGTATTAGTACATTATATTGCTGAGTTAATAAAGTTTTAACTTTAATATTTTCTAAAGTATATTAAAATTAAAATGGTTAAGGGAACCTACTTAAACCTTCCTCACAAGATATCTTCTATATGCCATGGTCTTATTTAGTGGAAATAAAATTTTATGTATTTATGTGGAGTAATGATTCCTAATACTGGAAGCTAATAGGTCAAATTAATTGATATCATATTTTTAAGAAGAATTTGGACAAGGGACCATTACATCTTTTACTAAGGTTGTGAGGGATTTCAGTTCAGGAGCAGAAATAAACATCTCGGATTGTCATAGATAGTGAATAAAGAATACTACACAAGAATACTGCACTTCAGAAACAAGGTCCACCTACACCATTATCACACAGTTATAACAGATTTTTCCTTAAATTAGAGGGATTGACCTGTGCTAGTGATAATGATATACAGTAGAGGAGATTTTTGCTTTTAAAGAAAACACAGTCAGAATCAGCATATCAGCATCAAGAGCACCTTAGGTTTAACAGGTAGTCCTATGATATATGCCATGTCTCTTACACTCTGCTGTGTGTGGCTCCAGAAGGTCTTTGATTTATCCTAAAATAGGCTATTTTAGGAGAAGTTACCAAACATAACATTTGAACATCAGCATCCGTGACTAAACTGAAGAACAAGAAAGCAAGAAAATGAGAGGAGGAAAGCTTCTTTCCCGCCATGCACAATTTTATTCAAATCAGTATCAACAATAATAACAATAACTACACACTAAAAGGAACTGACAATTGCAATTTATAGTATGAGTTAGAAAATGTAATTGCTACTGTTGACTTTGGACATCTCTGTGGTGCCAAGCAGTCCCTTTCAATACAGGACACCTTTTAACTGAGCAAGTAAAAGCTCTCAGGATTCCAAGAGATTTAAATTAAAATATGCAGGACAAATAGTTCCCTGATGTCATTCACCATCAATTTTCCTCACCTTTATTTGAGAGGAATGCCTGGTATGCCAGCATATTTTATGTCCTGCCATTTTCCTTGAATTCATACAACTTTTACATTTTTTTTTTCTTTTCTGATATCTCCTGTGCCTCTAAATTTTTAAGATGTGACCAAAATCTCAGATGACTTTTGTAATGATTGGTTGCTGATGTATTACACCACATTTTTTGTGAAAATACCTTTAAAAATGGAAGAACCGTGCTGTCTGAAGTGACTAAAATCACTCCTATTTTACTCTGAATTTTATTGTTTCAGTGTCTTTGTCTGATGTTTATGATATTGATTTCTGAATTACTTCAGTGGCCAGCTCAAATTTTAGAGAGTAATATGATGCATTTTTGAAGCAGAACATCTGATAATAGAACACCCTTACCCTCCAGTGTGAGCTCTCTTGTTTATGTAACTTTTTACACTGATTGGTAAAGTTTCATTTACATCTTGCAATTCCTCTCGCCCACACTGCACTTGGCTGCTGCCCACCAGTGGTTCATTCTAGGGAATACATGAAAAAGAGAGAGCAAAACATTATAACCATTTTTATTACATTAATAGAAATAATATATGCCAAGGCTAAGATATGGTTAGCTGCTTCTCTGTGTCAGAGAAAAAGAAGGTGGTGAATATCACACAATTACATACATCAGGGAGTTCTTAATTCATTTTTCTATGCTGGCTGTTAATTTTCTTCTGGTACAGATAACTTAATTTACCACTACTAAGTATTTGCTCCTGAATGCAAAATGCTTACTTGCTACTTTTTCTTTTCCATGCTTTTCACCTAACAATGATATATGCATTTCAGTGGATTAGTGAGCTAGTACCTTGCTTGTCTACCCTACTTGTTGCTTAAATGTTGGAAGCCATTTTACCTTTATATTTAGGCAAATGTTTTAATACTGAGTAGACTAATAAACTTCCTAAACCTTACTAAACAGCAGATTTAGTAGCTTTGTATATAATTGTGCTAGTCAATCACCAACCAAATAATCTGAAAACTAAAACATTAAGTAATAAAAAGGCACATAAACATTTTACTACACAAATGTATTAAGTCATATAGAAAGAAAATCAATGTTTTATGTACATAGAGAAAGAAATAAAATCTTCTATTCTTGTATCTTTTCATCATCTTGAGAGAAGTACAGAAAAAACACCTACTGCTTTAGGATGGCCTGGCTCTCTACTGTATTGCAATATAATTCATGATTTACATCATTCCCCCTATAGAAGTAGATTGGAGGCAGGGAGAAAGTATTTTATTTACATGAAAACAGAAGTACTTTGCAGTTTGCTGTGGCTTTCAAGTGTGTGATTCTTTTCAACTGTTTTCATATTGAGAACTTTATAGCATATGATGAACAACTATCATGTCTGGTTTGTTCCTTCTGTGACACGATGTGTAACATTTTCTTTTGGCTGGATTTTTATTTGTTTCAATTTGCTTTGGAAAGATATCTGTGCCTTGGTACTTTTCATTTCCAATATAATTTAAAGGAAATACATCAGGGATGAGTGAGGGTGGCACTTATGGTGGTCTTTACTTCTTATGTATGTCATTTGATGGACTTAAAAAAAAGTTATGTACTGATACATAGTGTAATAACTACCAGTAAAGCTATGATGAAACTCTGCATGGAAAAAGTTACAGACTGAATGGAGGAAAAATAAATTATGTCTATTCAGCCAAATGAAACTGTGTGAGATGACCTTTAAATGTACCTTACAGCTCAAACCATTCAATGGATTCCATGATTCTCAAACTTAGTTTTCTCTTACTGACAACATTATCTATATTTCATTTATTTCATTCATGAACTGACTTTTTTTCAAACACTGGGCCATCCTAGACATTGAAGGGGAAGGCAAAATTTCCATCATGAAAATATTACCTCCTCTGGGACCTGTGTTGCCTGAACATTTCTTGCTGCTGCAAGCAGATACCAAAAAGATATGGAGAAATAATAAATGAGGGACTGAGACATGGAAGAATGTTTTCCTGTAACAATTTTGGGTATGTTCCTACAGGAGGGATGTAAATCCTTTTAATTCAGTCAGCTTTGCTCCAGCACCCCTGTGAGGAAAGCCCCCATTCTCTGCTGCTGGTGAAGCTGAGCACTCCAGATGATGAGAGTGGATGTCCTCCCCTTATGCAGTGACAAACAGCAATTCTCTAACAAAACATTAAAGCTGCTTCTACCCAGTGAGATGGCCTAAGTCTGTGCAGTCTTAAATATATCGCATCACACGAGGGACTTTGCAGATATTTATTCCTAAATCCTCTGTAAATTCAGTCAGGAACGGAAGGGTGGAGAATAAACAGTGGGTGCATCTCCCATGTATTTCTTGCAACATGTGTGAAGGAGAGATCTTTTGTTTTCTCAATTAAATGCTGGCTGTTATGGACACAAATGTCTATGCTTGTTTGGGATTATGTTTCATGAGCCAGAGAGGGCAAAAGTTGGATTAACAGTCTAAATTCATTTACAGATGTCACTGGAGATGAGCTTTGGAATTATTAGTACATTATTACTTGACTGGTACAGGTGATAGAGATCTATGTTACCTGAGAGGACACTCTAAATGTGCGCAATGTCTGTGAGAAATGTTGACTCTTCACAGAATCTGGTGTTGGGTTCTCCAAGAGCTGGTTAGCTCCCAGCACTGAGTATGAATTAGCAAAGATCTGGCACAATAAGGGGAGACTTCTGGGTTTTTATACAGCTCTAAATTAGTGTTGAATGATTCCTGAAATTTTCACTGTATCAAAATAAATATTTTATTACTCATGTGGGTGTTTTCTCTTAATTTGGTTGATGATTTTTTTCCCCCACAACTGTAGTACTGTTTTCCATAAAAACATTTTTAACTTGAGGTAATTAAATTGTGGTTCACTCTCTGCTCCTCACCATGGCACAGTGTCTAGTAAATGCTACACAGGTTTTTTTATATGTTTTTTCTTGCCATTTCCATTTTCATGTTTCATTGTTCTATTATATCAATTCTTTTGCAGGAACTTGCAGTCTCTTATGTGTTCACTTCAATATAGATATCCTGTTTCTGACGTAATTCCAATAATTAATCTGTCAGGATTTTTGTTTTACCTCTCTATATAGTTCATATATATTCCTATTAAGACTAGATTTTTCTCTCCAAACCATTTGCAGCTTTTGAATTCATTTGTGCACCAATGTCCAATTTATTTTTAATAAGTTTAATTTCTGTTTAATATAGTATTTTAGTCAACAGACATGGTTTCTCTTGAACAGTTCCCATAAACAAGTCCTCTTCATTAATGTTGTTGTTTATATTTTTACAGTAGATGAAATATTCTTTCCCAAAATCCTCTTAATTCTGGACAATCTAATTTCTGTGGGGGATCTTAGTGGTGTCATGTCCTTTCTGAAGAATTCGTAAGTTTTATTTCTCAATAGATACATTTCCTAAGCGTTGGAATGCTTTTGAAGAAAATTATTTATTGTGTCCATTAATGGTGGCCATTTGCAAAACTTGTGTTTAGGTGCTGTGAGTATTTTAGTAGTCTTGCTGTCATTCTGATGCTATTTGAAAATTCATTGTACTTTGTCTCTGTATGCAACTTGAAGGTCAACACCATGTTTTCTTCACTCTCACCATCCTTTCTCAAAATCTCTCACCTGGTCTTTATACTTAGCTGGTTTATTCTGCTCTTCCAGTTCTTCCAGCTGTAAATCGAATTTCCCTTGTGGTCAGCTTCTCATTTTTGACCCTCTGAGGTCTGGTTTCAAATTAGGGATTTAATGGAAATAATCTCTCTACAGTTGCATACTTAATTCAGTAGCCATGCATAGTTTTCAAAAGTTTATTTTCTTGTTACTGTTTCCTGTAAAACAGCTATTGGTGAGATTTAATGTGGCATTGTCTGGTAAATATTCTGGTTTCATGTTACCTGAAACAGAAACTCAGCAGGATCAGATCATTTTGCAAATGATTACACATATTGTTTTTTTCTTGATTATTTCACTTCTCTCCTTGAAGAGATTACATTCTTGTATCCTTTGTTTACACATGTTTCTGGAGACCTGGGCTTTTTCAACAGTCTTTAGATTCTCCATTTACTTCCCACTTTTTCCCTGATTTCTCAATTTCAAGACACTTTCTCTGTAATGTCTCCCAGTTCTAGTACCACATAGTGTTTATGCACTTGCTGTTCAACTCTTTGAATATTTTTGCACAATGAAACTGACTGTTTAATGGACAACAGGAAAATTGCAGACATTTATGGTAAGAAAGGGCAAGATCTGTGTGGCTCATTACTGGTCTATTTCAGCAGTGCTAAACCAGTGTTTCTGGATCTGATGCCCCCCTGAAAGGACTAGTGGAAATATTGTAGTTTTTAATTACCTCCTGCCATTTCAGTGGGCAAAACATTTCTTCACCATTCTTCCTTTCCTGTCCATTCCTTCTCTTTGTCCTTTCTCCTCATCCTTTTCTCTCTTTGCTATTTTCTTGCTACCTGTGTGGACCTAACTTTCACATTGTGGTCACTCTACATATCGATGTGCTGACTTTCCACTAGAATGTTTTGTTGAATTTGTTTTCTGGAATTTAACACACTAAATTGGTTAACAAATAAATTCACTTGCACAAGCTGCTGCAGAAGCTTGTATTTGGAAGCAAGGGTGAGAAGGAGGAATATGAATTCCCACCTTTAGCAGCAGTGCAGTGTTAAATCAACTTAAACAGGGACCTTGGAAATACTGCATTTGAAGAAGCCTGTGTAGGACAGCCATCACAACACTCTGCCATGACTGCAGTGTGAGATGATGAACAAATGGACAGCTTGCAAGGTCACCCTGCTCATGGCATCGATTGTATTGCAGCTGAGGGCACAGAGAAAGAATGGCAAAATGTTATTGACCACAGTCTGTGTCCTGCTGCCAGGGGACCTGCTCCCTTAATTCCAGAGAAAAAAACCACATGAGAGTCAAGGAGCTTGCGGCTGTTCCAAGGTGAATGATGCTGATTTAGTTCCTCTTTGCCAAAAGTCAGTGCCAGAGCTGTTTGTTGTAGTGACCAAGACACTGGGAGATAGCTGTGAAGGTGAAGTGTACATCTGGTCTCAGACGTGCATGAACCTCTGATTAGGCCAGTTTGTCACTATATCCTTCATCAACAGGGTATTTCTTCCTCTTTACTAAGCTACTGCCTAAATACCTAGAAATCAACATCCTGCAGTACAATGCAGAATCTTAAATCCACTTGTGAGAAACAGTGGGGCTTTTCTTTTTGGGTTTTGACTATTGAAAAACACACACTTGATAACAGAATGTCAGATGTTTTGATTGTTTTGTGGATTTTCTCAGCTTTCTGGCCATGGAAGTTCCTCCATTTAGACTGCTTCCTGATATAGGACAAAATAATTAGGTCTTCTTCAGAAAGCGTGTTTAGAGCAGGTATTGCTCTTGGACATACTAGGAGGTAACAATGGCACAACGAGGTCAAGGGCAGCCTTTCAGCCACCTTTTTTCACAAATTTATGTAAGGCAATTCTCAGAATCCAGAAGATAGTCCAGCCTCTCTCCTTGTACTGGATAAGTTTTAATTATTTAACTTCAAAGTACCAGCAAACAGGTAGCCGTAAGTATTGTCAGAATTCGGTAATGATAAAAAATAATGCAGCTCTATGAACAACAGAGAGGGGGTTATCATCTCTGTAAAACCTGAATATATGATTGCAATACTCCATATGATTGAATCTGATATCCCAACACATAGCATGCAGTAACTGATAAAGACTATTGTGGCTTAACCCCAGTCCCATGCAACTGCCACTCCCCCACCAACAGGATCAAGGAGAGAATCACGAGGGCAAAAGCCAGAAAGCTCATGGGTTGAAACAAAGGCAATTCAATAGGGAAAACAAAACCCATGTACACAACCAAAATAAAACAAGGAATAGATTCACTGCTTCCCATGGGCAGGCAGGGGTTCAGCCATCTCCAGCACGGCCCCATCACCTGTAATGGTGACTGGGGAAGATAAATGCCATCACTCCAAATGTCCCCACCTTCCTCCTTTTCTCCTTCGCTTTATATCCTGAGCATGATGCCATATGGTCTGCGATATCATTTTGGTCAGTTGAGGTCACCTGTCCTGGCTGTATCTCCTCCCAGCCTTCCATGCACCCCCAACTTCCCTGCCTGTGTGGCCGTATGAAAAGCAGAAAATCTGCTCAGCAATAACAAAAACATCTCTAGATTATCAACCCTGTGTTCACCACAAATCCAAAACTTAGCCCCATACTAGACCCTGTGAAGAAAAATTGACTGTATCATCAGCAATGATGATAATATAAATGAAGCAATATTAAGGCAAAGTTTAGCACATGGTGACTTGGAAACAACTTGGGAGAAACTTGAAGATCAAGTCAGTGTTGACCTTTATCTGTTTAAGAGTTGCTCTTTGTATTTGGTCCTCTAAAGATAGTTGCAAGGTCAGTTTGGGCTGGTTGACCCTCCTCTCTACTGCCTGCTCATTTTAATACAGCATTTTGAAACAATTTTTAAAGTCTTGAGCAAGAGCAATTGAAAAAAAAAACAACCAGTGTTAAAAGCAACTGCCATCACTTACAATGAGGCAAAAAGAAAAAAAATTTGTTTAGGTTCAAAGTTTTTCAAAGATTTAAGAAGATTTTAAGAATTTAAGATTAAATTTTATCTCTTTAAGCCTTTACTTGATCAATTTTACAGTCAGTCGATGAAGATTAGTACACTGTCCCTTTTTTGTTACTAACTATTAGTTAGTTAACTATTTTACTATTAGGGAATCTTTTCAAAATCATGTTTCTTAGAGTCTGAAAATAAAAATTAAGAGCAAGAACTGAACAGCAGCAGTCAAATATATTTTTAAAAGTATGACCAGCCCTGTATTTCCTTAGACTCCAGAAAGGTCACTATCTACCTTACTTTTGTTGTCTTTCAGACTCAATTGCATGTATGTATGCCCTTACCATAAAAAACACTTTGCATTCTGTTTTAAATACTGTTTCAGGATAAGAAGGCAATTTTCAAAATTTTTACCATGCCTACTGATTTAAGGGATGTGTATGGCATTCATATCTTTGAGTAATTATCTGTTTCAAACTTTAAGATCAATGGTTTTACATCTGTCAGTTATCATCACTCACATCACTGGTGCAGTGCGTGACTTTGCTACTGCTGGAGAAATTACTGTGTTCTAAATGAATTCTTCTAAAAGATTTGAGTGTATAAAAAGCTTTCCTTAAAACTTATTTTCTTTATTTTTACATTCTATTTTGGGTAATTTTTTAAAAAATTACATTTAATCACATTGATATGGCAAAATTATATTTGGTATATTTTAGTGCAGCCAATGACTCTATGACAGGGTATACTGTGCTCCCCCTCCAGCATTGCCTTGTTAAATCAATGTAAAGGATCATTTCCTTCTGTTATAACTAACAGTGGCATCAAATATCTGGCCCTGTATTTTGTGCATGATTTTAAAACTCTTTATCTTCTTTTTATTATAACTCTTCTGTATGAAGATTTTCCCATAACTTGAATTTTCAACTTTTTCTATTTTTATTGAACAGTACATTATTCAGTAATTGCATGGAATTTGCATAACTTTCCCTTAGCTGCCTTATTTACTTTTGTATTAGCCATAAATGAAACATTAGTGTTTCCTTTATCTCCTACTGCAAATAGTTTTGTGGAGAGACATAAATCATAAGACATTTGGTTATGGATAGACAAAATTTTAGTAACCTCGTCCTAACCCAAGAGTAATGGGTTAATCTGACAGGGCAACACTGTTATGATACACCCAAATATCTGGATTCCCCTAAATGGATTAACTGCTAAAAACTGCAATTTGGCAGAAATTGAAATGTTCATGACTTACAGTCAAAAGACTGAGTAGTTATGGTTAAGAAAATAAGAAAGAAGGCAAAATATCTGAGATACTTTTTTTTACTCTGTTTAATGGAATGTGGAGGTTTTTTCCCACTTCAAGACAGCATCTTAATTATTTAAAATTTTCAAATTAAAGAGAAGGAATATCTAAAAAGATTTAAAAATATTTTTCCAATTTGTCTGTGAGATCCCAGATGACTTTTAAACCTCCTCAAGTATAAATTTCATCCTGATGTGAAACTATTACTTTTCATTCTTTCAGTCCTCCAACCAAAATATATGAAAACAAGCAATCAAATAAAAATCCACAATTATTCAGTTGAGGTCCTCAGTTTCAGTTTTAATTTTTAAAAATTTTGATTTCAGTTGTCCTTTCTGAGCACACTCCATGCAACAAGGAAGTCCTATGCATGAATATATTACTGTGTAACTGTTTATATTCACACAGCTGTTGCTCAGTAAATTAGAAGACAACAGCCACGAGCTGCAAATCCTCTCTTATCTCCATTCCTATCACTTTAGGCTGGTTTTGAAAATTTGATGCCAGTTGATTAAACAACCCAGATCTCTCCAGCCAGGTTTTGCTGTCTTTGATATACTGATTGTAATCTTTCTTGGTCACATCATCCTCTCTGCCTGATTCACAGGCTGAAAAGCTCTCTTGTGTTACAGAGTTCTCTCGAGTCTCTGGATTTGAAACACTTAACGTGATTACTACTGCCACTATTAGACAGCATTGTTTGTGAACAAAATATTTGTCAGCCACTCCCTTATTTCTGAATTTCTCATCCCTGATGGAAAAGCAATTCCTGAGAGTTTCAAGGGAGTGTTATTAAAATTCTGATCATGGATAATACCATCCTCATATTCAATTATATTTCTGCTTTCTTTTTGTGTTCCAAAGTAAAAATAATAGCATTTAAGCAACATATTTTTAAAGAGTGTACGCCACTTTTAGGTAGTTCAAACTGTCCTTTCTAATGAATTGCATCCACTTATTGAGAGAAAATTGATTCTTTAAGAGTGGAAAGAGCCTTTCCCCCCACGTAGCAGGTTTTTTAGTGGTGTATGCTTTTGCATTCAAGTTCAGTAAGTTCCTCCAGCAACAGAGGCAGTGAAACCCCCTTTCACAGATTTGTGTGCCCTGGTACCTATCATGATTCCTTGAGATGTCTCTAATACCTTCCCACCAAAACCTACACTTAAACCCCAGATGTGTCTCCCTGATGAAAGCCACCAGCTGCAAATGGGCAGTATATGCCTTGCTGGTGCCAAACTGCAGGTGCAGTGTTTGCCAGCCTGTATCTGCACCCAGGCTGACAGGTGGCCAAAGGACAAGTAAGGCTGAGCTCAGGAATCAGCCTTTTCTTCAACAAGACCTTCCCTTGAATCTTTCCCCTATGCTTAGTGACAGGTTTTCATGAAACTTGTCCAAAGCCAGAATCCCTGAGATGTTTTTCTCAGTGGGTAAAACAAATAATGTGGGAATTCAGACAGCTTATGATAAACATAAGTTCTATCTTCTTAAGAAATCAACATTAAAAAAATATTTCTAGTCTTCACACGCTTTTTTTCTATACATGAGTTATTTTTGACTTCTTGATTTTCAGAGACCTGGTGTTTTTCTGCTGATTATTAGCAGAACTACTCCAGAAAAAAGTGTTGTCTTGCTGCTGCTTCTTTTCCTGCTTTGTCTTCTTAGACCCTGACAAGCCTTAGCAATGTTTCATTTGGGTCAGAATGAAATACAAAATCCAAAAAGCAGTGTCATGAATACAATAACATATTGGAAAATGTCCTGAATTTCAGGCCCCATTCATCCTACTTTGTCTTGTAGTGCCTAGCAGTAGTGGAGCTCTGGCTGCATCTGTTTCTCCATGGTCCCTGTGTAAAAAATGCTGAAGGAACATTCAGGCAACTGAGCCTTTTCACAACAGCACAGCATTTTAAGGTCCCTGGTAGATATGGCTACACCAAAAGCCATGTCTGACCAAAGGACCCATGGCATTAACCTAACTTTCCTTCAACTTGGTCTGGATAAAGTGTACTAAAATCAGGTGGTGTAGATCTACATCTTGTCTTTTTCCCTGGTTTAGGAACAGAATATATATCCCTGCCAGTATCTGCCTGTGTGTACTTGATTTTATTTCCTTCCTAGCATGAAAGGTTTCTCAAAATGTTGTCTGCGCAATAGGTCTCTGCTTTGAACGCAGTATATAGAGCATGATGAGTGAGATGGATCAACATGTGGAGAGATTTGGACTCCTCTTTGGTATCTGTTTCCATCTGTCAGAACTGGAAAATAGAAAGTAATGTGAATCAGTTCACATTTAACTATAATCTCCACTGTAAGGACTGCCAGAGATGACTTTGGCACAGCCTGCCTGGGCAGGTATCCAAGACTTCTCGTTGTATGTGTCTTGACTTAAGGAAGCCTCCGGGCACAAGAACCCCAAATGTTTTTGCTTAGAAGTGAGTTCCAAAACATTTACCATTGATGTGATCCTGAATTTTGTAAATGTGTTCATTTTTTTCCCCTTTTGAACAGGGTTTTTTAATGCTTAAGCTGTCTGATGATATCAAGGAAATTTTACTTGATGTGCATTGAAAAATGCTTATAAATCCCACTCTCTCTTCCCCTCCTTCTCTAAGTCTTGCACAAGAGAAGACATTAAGGAAAAGATCAGTTATAAAACAGAAGATAGATGAAAAGATAAGTTAAAGTGACCCTCAAACAAAAGCAACTTCCCTTTTCCTCAGACTTGTACTCCTAACACTTCACTCCGTTGTTGCTTGAAGGAGAAAAAACAAACAAAACAAAATGCAGCAAGATAAAAAATAAAAGTCAATTAATTACAAAGGACTCTTCTTATATTCCAGTTCTGCCTCACCTCTCCGTTATACTGCTAGTGAATGACCAATCAGGAGATGTTGCAGATTTCTAGAATGAAGAGGCCAAATAGGGCGGAAAAGTTTGCTTCATTTCCTGAGTGATTTGGTAGGATTAATTTAGTTTTAACATAGACCTTGCAAATTGCTTCTATAATGCAAATATTTCCTTAGAACAAGGCACTGACACTTTGCTATTAACAGAGCAAGTATAAAAACATACAAATATTTTGAAATACATTTATGGTGGCTGAGGAAGGACTCTGCTGTAGAGTATATATATATACACCTACATAACCAGTGAGAGCTGAAACTGAAGGATACCTTGTGAAATCCATGTGTTCCAGAGGCAATGACAATGTACATAAACACTAGTATTTTCCTGTTAGGTATCTATTCTTGGCAAGAATGAAGTAAAAACATAAATTAAAACAAAACCACATAAACTTGCTAAACCTCTGTGTCTTTCAAGTTTTAAATGTCATTTTGAATATTGTTTATGTCAATGTTGATGGTATCAAAAAGGCTGTAACTAATGTTTCAGCTTGTTAGAAGTTCTACTTACCACTGAATATCTGGAAGAAAAGAAGAGAGTTATAACTTCTGCTTTAAGAGAAGTTTAAGAAACCTCATTTTGGTAATTTAAAATGCTCATAATTTTCATCTACCTTGCAAAATATTTTCTTGTATATGGTTTAGGAAAATAAAAACCTGATATTAACTTTGCAAATTGTCATCTAGGTCTTTAGAGGTTCTAAATGAATATGGATGATTGTCCATGCTAAAGCCTCACTGATTTACATCATTTGAGGAAGCATCCTCTGATGTACAATGCCACGTGCTACAGAAGTGACAACAAACCACAAGGACAGAATTCTAGCCCTATGACATTGCTGGGGTTTTTTTCATGCCATTAATGCAGAGCTCTTTTAAAGCTGTATAACTTATGCTGAAAATGTCCTCAGGCAATGTAAGGCTACTGTAGCAAAACCTGTGTCATCCCATCTGATTGCCAGAGTATGACTAAGGAAAAGAGGAAAAAGTAAGCAAATTTCAAAGTCCTGTCTTCATAAGCAGAGACCTTTGATAAAGGTCAAACAGTGCAGCTGCATTTGCCTTAGCTCTTACTCCAAATTAGTTCTGAGTCTGACTCAGCTACAGACACATGCTTTCATTTATACCTTCCCAGCAATCACATTACCTACCTAAACCCAGCTCAAGGCAAAAGCTCATGAATAGGAGAATTTGCTTAAGATGTTAATGTATACAATAGGAGAGCTCTCTATCAAAAAGAAATTATTTCTTTGTCTTACATTGTGACTTAAGAATTTGTAAACATTAATTTTCTTTTTATTTTTTAGTAAATACATCAGTAAAGGTCACCGACAGTTTTAAACCATTAATTCAAATTTTAATTTAGTTTCATGGCATAGAGAAATGCTTGAGGTTTTTCAGCGTTCAAAAGCAAACATTTTTTCATTTTCCATCTACTGTCCCTTATTCTTCCTTATTGTCATTTTCCCCAACACTTCTAAAAATAAAACTGCACATTAAAAAAATGGCTACACTTATCAATATGAAGTTGTATTTCCCCTTCTTCCAAAATTAACACAGACAACATTAATTTAAGGATAATATTACAAAATCTTAACTCTACCTGCAGTTAGAATTTAGCCTGCCTTGACTAAATTCTTACTGTTTTACCACCACCTCAACATTGTTCTCCTGAACATAATTAAATAAAGAAAAAAAAAAAAAGTTTGTGTTTGGAAAAGCAGTTTCCTAGTTTCCTACAAACCAAAAAAAAAAAAAAAAAATTCCTACTAAAGCAAGTGCACCTATACATTATTGAAGCATATTTTTAAACAGAGTTGAATGGGATAAAATTGGGGTTTAGTGTGAATTAAATTTTTTTACAGCAATCAGAGCATAACTTTAGCTAAAATGTTTATCAAACCAATGAAACTGTTAGAATTACTTTTCTTTCCCCCTTAGGAATAATGCAAAATCAATACATGAGATTACTTCATGATTAGCATCTGTACATTATGTATTCAAAGAGAAAGATTTTCACACAAATTTCTCTGAATGTCTTGATGAAAGTGGGCTGTAGCGATAGAACATGCTCAGGAATATTTAATGAGGTATGGTTCAAATACTGGTGTCATTTAAAATTAGGAAGACAGAAGTGATCTAATGTAACTTCCTCATACACTCACTTCAGCTATGCTCCAACTGAAACAGATGTCTCTTCTTTGTAGGAGAGTAAGAAGGTTAGGGCTTACTCTTGGCATGATTTAAACGGAAAATATTGTGCTTTGTCAGTGGAAAAAAAGGCTGGATTCACCCAAGGTATCTAAGATGAAGTCTCATGTAATAAAAATAATAATGAAAATATAATAATTTTTTACCTGACTTCTGTTTCTTCAAGATCTGTTTCAACATAAAGAGAAGTGTGTACGTGTGTATGAGGGTATATGCATATAAAATACTTAACATACTCAATTTTTTTAAACATAGAATGTTTATTTATACTTCATTCATTATTTTGCACATCCCAAAGCCACTAAAAACAAATGTGACCCTCAGCTGAAAGCAACAAAATTGCATGTCCATCTATAAAACACTGTTTTGCTTGGGGCAATACATCTTGAGCAAGTGTATAGCAAATCTCAATGCATTTTAATATTAAAAATTTAAGCTTGGAGAATGGTCTTATCCGGTTCCCAGGCCCCTTCTGTAGCCCTTTGGGGAACATCTTTGCTAATGTATTGAAAATAAGTAATCAGGAGGGAAGTATGCATATATAAAATAATATACATTACTAAATGGATAAAATATCTCCAAATACAGCTACGTCATATTTGATACATGTGCCTGACAGCAAAGCAGCCTGTCACTGAAATGAAATCATGCATATTTAATCCTGTCAGAGTTAGCCAAATCCAGCCTGACCAGTGCATCTTTCACTAAACTGCAAAATTCATAAGGAGGGGTGACTCCTGGGTCAATGTTTCCTCCTCCTGGCTCTTCTCCAGACCTGGGATACCATTCTCAAGGTAGTGAGTCACCCTCTTCTCACTGTGCATCCTAATTTTTGTTAAAATCAGTTACAAGTGGTGCTATGTAGCTCAACCGGCGACTGAACATTCTGTGTCTGAAGGCATGGTGTTTGTTTGTTGTTCTTTTCCCCCAACACACAGGTTGTGAATTGAACATATGCTGTAGACACAACCTGTTGCAGCAGCAGGAATGTACAATAGCAGTAGTTGTGTCCAGAACTGTAATCCCGAATTTCTAGAGGTCCCTAAGAACATTATTATGCACTAGAATTTTCCAAGTCTCAGCTACTCAGAGCTATCAATCTTTTTTTGACCTGCCTCTGATCATGCTCCAAGAAGAGGAGAATTTGGTTTTGTTCCCAAGCCTTGCCAAAGCTGTATAAATATGTTAATGTCATGGAGACCTAACCACACCTCCATGCCTTCTGGCCAGTTAGGGGACAGTTTCATTTGCCAGGAAAGAAACCATGTACACACAGCTTTGTGCAGCATCTGGAGTTACTGTTATGCGCAATCGCTGAATGACCAGAACCCTTCTGTCATTTCAGATTTGCCCTCTATTCTAGGTGACAGCTTGAGCTGTTAGGTATTGCCTTTGCAAGGAGCTGTTCAGCTTCACTATATACTCAGCTCCCTTATTTGGCACAGATAACATTACTGTATGCATCAAATCCTATTAAAACCACTCATGAACCTATCGCTTCTTAAGATTCTTCCCTTAGGTAGCTCACACTTTTTAATTTTTACTTTTTAATAAAATAATTCTTCTGTTTGATTAACCAGTACAAGAAGCCCCACAGTTCTGCAGCTTCCACATCCTAAATTCTTCCATAGCACTACCTTACAACATCATCATTTTTCTAGATTCCTTCCTCCTTCGCACTACCATGTCCATACATTTAATGCCACACTTTTTCCTTGCCTGATTCATGGAATGGCCTTGGATGCGTGTCACGCCCTTCTCTATTTTGTTCTTTTAATTCAATTATAATGAACAAATAGTGCTGTTATCATATTGACATTCAGCACACAGTCTTTGAGTCTTGGTCTGCCCAAACCACATTGCTCTCCTTCCTAATATTGACTTGTAAGAGTTGATGAGACTGCTCCCTTATTTTTTAATGAAAAAGGAGAAACCAACAGTTAAATATGGCATTGCACATATTTTGGACCAAACCCCGTTCACTTTATTCTCATTTGTATCTTCATTCACTTCTGACAGGTCCTTTCATGTTATTTGATGAGCAGTGTTTGAACCCTGTCAGTCACTAGCTGGATTATTAGGTTAAGAATAGAAACAAATAATTATATTGCCATAAAGGTGTCTCTGCAGGGTTTCTCTAAGAAGCAGATTTCCTGATTAAAGCAACTCCTGGCTTCTTTTATTTTTTGAAAGGCTTTAAGCAATCTGAAATGTTGCTTTGATTCGCTCATGATAAGCAAGTACAAGCAGAAACACTACAGTACAGAGCTGCTTTTTATACTGTGGCTTTTTACAAAGGTTTAAATTACTAAGCCTAAATGAGCTCCTTAGAAAAGGAAGAATGCCTCTTGCTTGTCACAGCAACTGTCTTTTCTGCCTCCAGTAGGCAGGACATTGACCTGTACCTGAATAGCCCGAGGTAAGAGGAGTAGCCACTGGAAATTATTTATAACCTGACCAGCTCATTTAGTTTCATCCTCTGAGGCCCTCAGAGTTGAACTGACACAGCAATAATGGCCAGCGAACTTTTGATCCAATTAATTGTTAATGAGAGGTTTGATTAGCAAATAAAGGGCCTATTAGGTTAGCTGATTGTCTTTCTTTTGCAATACCAGAGGTCAACATTTTTTTTTTTTTTACTGAAAGAAAAGTACACTGTGTACTCTGTGGTTAAATTAATCACATGCTCACAGGTGTTGAGTAAAGTTGATTCAGGAAAACAGTCAGCTTAGACATCTGTCTGTAACCATGAGAAAGCCATAGGTATTCCTCATTTTGTTTATGATTGGTTTTTGTTTTGCTGTTAATTCAACTGCCTCCACCTTTATGTGGAGCAAAATATTGCAGTAATCCAAACTTCCTGTCCTGCTTTCCTCCAGACTCACCTTGCAATTGTCTTTTATTTTAATTACACTGCTAGACTTCTCAGTCAGCTTCAAATTAATTATTTCTTCATATTATTTAAAATCTCCCAGTGTATATACGCAAAAATTATTCCAGTGATGTTCTAGTCCTGAAAATTTCTCTCTGAGTTATGACATGCTTCTCTAAAATTACAATGACAAGATTAAGGACAAAACTGAACTAAAAATGACACCTATGTAAATTAGCAGTATTTTGATCTCAGTGCAGCCATGCTGGATTTATACCAGTATAAGTCTGTAAATCTGTCATTAAAAAATTGATCCCTGTAGAGTAGATTTTGTTATATGAATGTTTAATCTTCTTTCATGTTATCAATAGTGCTTGTAAACAGAATGTTGCTCACTGTCTCTTCCTTCCAGCCTTCATAATGTAGAGAAAGCCCTAATTAGAAGAACACTTAAGTTTGTTGTCAGGCTTTCAGATGTTAAGACTCTGGAGGTGTGGTTGTCTCTTTTGCAGGGTATGATTGTAGTCTTTAATTACATGACCACATTCTGTTTTTCTGAGATTCAGCTGATGGGAT